>CM039516.1:3461430-3696430 GCA_022432975.1 Begonia masoniana | reverse complement strand
AAAAACAAAAAAAAACACCAGAAAAACAGAAAACTAATAAACAGAAATATCGCCGTTTTTTCCTCCTTGATCTCTGGATTATTTTCTCACATTTCTCCCCCTAATCCTGAGACGGCTCCAAATCACGAACTCCAAGCAGCTGGCGCATGGCTGCTATCTCACTCCTGACCTGTTTCGTTTTCTTTGCGGAAAACTTCTCACGTAATGATATTTCGGATAATAGACCAACCATTCAGGTTGCGTTTGCTGAATAGTTCCTGTATCGATTAGGGTTGCGTCCGATATGTAATACAAACCAGTTCCACTTTCTGTGTAGTTTTGAGGTGCACCGCAGTCGATGCTGATGAACCCTGGCTTAAACATCGGTGGAGTCGAGTGAGTTAAGATTAATACAAATGGGTTCTTCGTCGTAAACATACTTACCGGAGTTGTCAGCTGCCGCAGATGTATTTTCCGTCATCTTCGCCGTCGCCAAGAGAAAGATGAAAGGCCAAGTCTTCTGAAGCCATGCCAAGACAATGAATCCACTGTCCATAATCGCCTTCCCTTTGATCTAGTTTTGAAGAATTGTAAGTTAAGATTTCCTACCATCCCTTATAAATGCATTCTGCATGTGATTGAGCTGTTGACTTGGGCACTTTTTCAGGTCTTCATCGTCTTTAAATTTGAGGACCATGTAGAGTTTGTCATAAACATACTTGCCAGAGTTGAGGGGCATAAGAGAGAGATTAAAGGCCAAGTCTTCAATGATTGAACTCTCTGCCTTCATCTTTTGTATTTTTATTGACGTCATATTTGCATCTTATTCATCTGGCCAGAGCCAATGATTCATGTCTAATTAACCACACCAATGACGTTGATCATGTTAACTCTGGACCCAGGCAGATTGTATATTCTTAGTGAAGAAAACGTCAAAGTATTCATTCATAATCATCGGTATTTACAGAGCATTCTAACTAACTTTAACAACTAAACATAAAAGCTGGAAAAACTAAACAACTGAAAACAAAAAACACCAGAAAACAGAAAACTAATAAACAGAAAAATATAGCGAGTTGTTTTCTCCTTGATCTCTGGATTATTTTCTCACATTTCTCCCCCTAATCCTGAGACGGCTCCAAATCACGAACTCCAAGCAGCTGGCGCATGGCTGCTATCTTCACTCCTGACAGTGCTTTTGTCAATACATCAGCTCGCTGTTCTCCAGTATTGACTAACTCCACCATTATCTTCCCTTTTTCAACACATTCCCTGATAAAATGGAAACGTGTATCTATGTGTTTGCTATGCCCGTGAAATACTGGGTTTTTCATAAGGTTTATGGCAGATTTATTATCAACAAATAATATAACTTGTTTTGGCTCTGTATCGGTTAGTTCACTGACCAAACTCCTCAGCCACAGTGCTTGACAAGCTGCATCAGTTACTGCGATGAACTCAGCTTCACACGATGAGAGTGCTACTGTCTTTTGCTTCTGTGAATTCCAGGACACCAGATTTTCATTAAAATAGAATGCCATTCCCCTTGTGCTTTTTCTTCCATCACAGTCACCAGCTAAATCACTGTCTGAATAGCCAAATATGCCATATTCTTGGGATCCCTTCACATAAACAAGCCCAAAATGAATTGTGCCTTTCAAATACCTGAGAATCTGTTTAACCATCTTGTGATGCATTATTGTAGGTCTGTCCATGTATCTACTAGCCATTCCAACTGAGTATGAGAGATCTGGTCGTGTGTGCAGCAAGTATCTACGGCACCCAATAACTCGTCTAAATTCTGTGGCGTCAACTGGAGTTCCTTCCAAGTCCTTGTGCAGCTTTGTCTTGGGTTCCATCGGATACTTCGTGGCATTGCAGTCTGCCATTTTAAACTGGGACAAAATCTTCTTGGCATAAGCTGATTGTTTAAGTGAAATTCTGTCCTTCTGTTGCTCCACCTCAAATCCTAAATAATAAGAAAGGAGATTCAAATCACTCATCTCAAACTCTGTCATCATTTGCTGCTTGAATTTTCTTATTTCTTCAATGCTTCCTCCTGTAACAATCAGATCATCAACATATACTCCAACAATCACTCTTGCTTCTCCTTTATTTCTTATGTACACTGCCTGTTCTTGAGTGCACTTTCTGAAACCCAGTTTCGTTAGACTCCTGTCCAAACGTATGTTCCAGGCTCGTGGAGCTTGTCGTAATCCATAGAGTGCTTTTGACAGCTTATACACCCTATGCTTCTGGTTCTGTACCTCAAAACCGTCTGGTTGGGTGACATATACCTCTTCTTCTAACTTCTCATTGAGGAATGCTGATTTTACATCCAGATAGTGTACCTCCCAGCCTTGATTTGCAGCAAGTGCAAGGATAACTCGAACGGTGTCAAGTCTTGCTACAGGCGCAAACACTTCTTCGTAATCGATTCCTTGTTTTTGTACGTAGCCTTTTGCCACCAACCTTGCTTTGTGCTTCACAACTTGCCCATCTGAATCTTTCTTTTGTTTGAATACCATCTTTAAACCGATGGGTTTGTGGCCTGGTGGGAGCTCAGTCAAAGTCCACGTGTTATTTTTTTCAATGCATTTTAGCTCCTCCTTCATTGCTTCGTACCAACAGGCCTCAGTTACAGCTTCTTGAAAACAGCTTGGTTCTTCAGACATCACCATCATCACCTCATTCTCTTCTTCATCAATGGCGACCACTTCCTCAGTATTGGCGTAAATATCATTGATTGACCTGAATCGAATGGGTCTATCTTGGGACTCAGGTGAGTTTGTTGATAAGGGCGATGTATCTTCATGGGTACTTGACGGAAGTGTAGGTGAGCTTACTGCTTCTGTCGCTGGTGGTGAGATATTTTCAGCCTCTGCATCATCATTTAGTTCATCAGAATAAACTGTGTCCATCATGATAAACTCCGATGTCAACCTTTCATCACTAGCGTCTGTATCCCATGGCCATTTTTGATCTTCTTGAAAAATGACATCTCTACTTACTTGCAACTTGCTTCGGCTCGGGTCATACAGGCGATGAGCTTTGCACCCCTCCTCTACACCCAAATAAACCATGGGCGAGCTTCTGTCGTCAAGTTTCTTGAGATGAGGAGCTGTGTTTTTCGCATATGTCACACAGCCGAATACTCTTAAGTGTGCGAGGTGAGGTTTTCTTCCCATCCAAGCTTCAAATGGGGTGTGTTCTCCTAGTACCTTGGTAGGAAGACGGTTCAGCAGATAGACTGCATGTCTAACTGCTTCTCCCCAGAACCCTGCGGGTACATGCATACTTTTGAGTAGAGATCTTGTCATGGACATCACCGTGCGGTTACGGCGTTCCACAACACCATTCTGTTGTGGTGTGTATGGAGCTGTGAGATGCCTTTCAATCCCTTCATCTTCGCAAAAACGAGTGAACTCAGTGGATAGGAACTCGCCACCACGATCAGTTCTGAGTGTCTTGATCTTGTATTCAGTTTGATTCTCTGTCAGTGACTTGAACTTCCTGAATATCATGAAAGCTTCATTCTTTGCTCCCAATACATACACCCACATCCACCTGGTGAAATCATCAACAATTAAGAGGAAATATTTATTACCACCGAGTGTGCATGGTGAGATTGGCCCACAAATATCTGCATGGAGGAGTTCCAGTGGTTTCTTGGCTCTGTATTTTGTCTGGTGCGGGAACTTTTGTCTGGGATGCTTGGCTATCACACATGCCTCACATAACTTGTTTGGCATGGATAGTGGTGGCACACCGACTGCCATTTTCTTCTCCCCCAGAAACTTTAAGTCATGAAAATTTACATGGCCAAGTCTTGCATGCCATAACCACGCTGGATCATCTAGGCTTGCTAGGAGGCAAACTTGCTTGAATGTCTTCAGCTGTATCTTGTACAGGCGATTTTGTGTTCGTTTCACCGACATCAATAGTTTCCCACTCCTGTCAATCACTTTCATGGTATCTCCTCTCATGTGTATCTCGTTTCCTTCTTCTGTCATTTGCCCAAGGCTCATAATATTGCTGCAGAGTTTAGGGATGTAGTATACCTCTCGGAGAATTTTCTGATCGCCGTTCTTGCAATCAAACACTACCGTCCCCTTTCCCATGATCTGGATAGTTGATCCATCACCGAACTTCACCCTCCCGGTGACAGCTTCATCCAATTCTTGGAATTTTTGGCGATGCCCAGTCATGTGGTTGCTTGCACCATTGTCAAGATACCAGACGTCTTCATTTTCTCCCTTCTTGTCACTGCGGTATGTTTCTGGCAATATTCTCTCTTCGCTGAGTAGTACAGCATCCTGCTGTTTACGCCTGGTATGTGTTACCTTCTGGGTCATAGCCATTAACAACGCTGGTTCTTCATCGGTATCGCGAGTGAGATTTGCTTCATCATCACGACGTTTGCTGCGGCACTCCGACGCATAATGTCCCATTTTTTCACAGTTCCAACACTTTATGTGACTCTTATCGCGAGTGCCACTGTTGGTGCTGTTAGTGCCACCTGTATTTTCTCTGCGTGATCCATTACGACCACGGCCACGATCGCGGCCTCGTCCTCCCCATTTGCCCCGATTAGCTCCGCTGGACCCACGCCCCTTTTCTCCCGACGAGGAGTCACTGTTTCTCCCCTTCTGTCGGGCTTGCCATTCAGCATGGGTGAGTAACAGTTGGCCCTCAGTACCGTTGGTGTTGCCGCGTAATCGCGTTGTTCGTTCCTCATATGCCTTTAATCGCCCAATTGCTTCCTCAAATGGCATGTCTTCGAGGTAGTAGAACTGTTCGATCCCGGCAACGATGGGAAAAAATTTCTCAGGAACAGAGTCGAGCAACTTCTTAACCAGAGAGGAGTCTTCAAGCGTTTCACCGAGGGTTGAAAACTTGCTGGTTATTGCACTGAGCTTTCCGGCGAATTCATCAATCGTCTCGGTCTCTTTCATCCGAAGAGCATCAAATTCACTCTTCAGTGTCTGTACACGTGCCTTCTTGACTCGATCACCACCCAGGTACCTCGTTTTGAGACTATCCCAGGTATCCTTTGTTGTTTTCTTCTTTGCGATCTTGAGAAGGATATCTTCTGGAACACACTGCAAGATGTATGCCCGCACTGCCTTGTCCTTCTTTTCATCCACTTTTGCTCCTTCTGTCGGCTCAACCGCCTCCCAGACTCCTTGAGCATCAAGAATTGCTTCTGTCTTTATCGCCCATACCGCGTAATTGTGAGGGCTCAGCATTGGATAGTGAAACGACACCCCGCCGTTCTCCTTCGCTGCATGCTGATGGATATTTGACATTTTTTTAATGCAATCGTCAATACCTGGACGTTTTTACTCTGGAGTGCTCTGATACCAGATGTTAACTCTGGACCCAGGCAGATTGTATATTCTTAGTGAAGAAAACGTCAAAGTATTCATTCATAATCATCGGTATTTACAGAGCATTCTAACTAACTTTAACAACTAAACATAAAAGCTGGAAAAACTAAACAACTGAAAACAAAAAACACTAGAAAACAGAAAACTAATAAACAGAAAAATATAGCGAGTTTTTTTCTCCTTGATCTTTGGATTATTTTCTCCCAGATCAATCAAATGGTGTAGAGAGAAGAGAGAGATGAAAGGCCAAATCTTCAACGAGGACTGTCATCTTTTAATGGCGCCTTCTGTAGTTTTCATGCATGTGACTTGGATTGAGTCAGCGTCTTCTTTAGCTCTTCGTCGTCGTTCTTTTCTCCCAAGAATTGTTGCTGAATTCTTGAAAAACAGAACAACTCTTAATTTATGTAGTTTTCATGCATGTGGGATCGTAGTTACCTCATTTAATTTATGTCCAATGGATCTTCACAAAAATAAACTATCGCAATTTATATGTTTCTACGTTTTCAAACCGTTTACTTTTAACTATCAAATGTATTTGATAGCATTAGAGAGAGAGAGAGAGAGAGAGAGAGAGAGAGAGAGAGAGAGAGAGAGAGAGAGAGAGTTCCATAAGAAATATTTATTCATCATTTTATCTAGGAAATCTTGAGACAGAAAACACAAGTAGAACATTGTTTTTCATTTAGATTTCTTTTATTTTAGAAGTATATATATTCATCAAAAGAAGGGCCCTGCGTCTGCACTTATGCACAAAGCATCTATCGATCATGGAGATCCATTTTCAGAGGAGTCTTCCACAGTAGTAGAACAGCACTCGCAGCAAGTGTTTGGTGGAGGGGGAGTGCAGCACACGCAAGCAGGGCAGTAAATTGGCTCATCTCCAACTGCAAAATCAGATCGACATATTTCTCAACTATACCAAAAACTAATAGAATTCCCAAGAACAAAATCGTGCCAGTTTTGGCCCAAAGCAGACAATATTATATTATCACGACGGAGACCTCTAAATTTACGAAGCATGACGATAAAATTTTCGTACCTTGAAGAAGAGCTCGAGTCGCTTTGCATGTTGATATCGGAGCGAAAACAATGGCAGCAAGGAAGATTGTCACCAGAAGGGATCTCATCGTAATAGCTGAAGCCATTTCTGGTAGATGTGGTAAGGCACTTTACTCATCGAAGCCTATATATAATGGTTCTATGTCCTGAAAAATAGGATTTATGGTACGAAATATGGCATAGCTAAACAATGTTGAATTCAAAATTAGTACATTTAAATTTGATTCTGCGCTATTTTTCTTCGTTGGAGTACTAAGCTTTGAAGAGCACAGCTTGAAATATCTGACTTTTTCAGTCATTTCCTTATATTTTTTCCGAGAAAATGAAAGAAAAAATTGGCTAATGATGTGACACGAGGCGACCTAGAAAGGAAGCACGTGTTAAACCCACAAAACCCAAAATAGATGTGAAGTGTGTGAAGAGTGAATCGATCGAGAATGAAAATGACAATAATGAAGGAAATTGAAATGTGCTTTGTGTGACGTGAAGAAGAGATGGAAGAGAAGAATAATGTAGTCCTTTGAACGGACTTGTGAACTATCTTACGTGAGGTTCACAAGTTCTAGATTTCCGTAGAAATCTACCGTTCGTAGGCAATGGTTCGACTTCTCCTCGCTCAAACTCCCGAATGGAAGTTTGAAAAAGAGAAGTTTACGAGTTAGCTCAAGCACCACGAGCTCGCTAACAAGGAGGTCCTCTACCTCGTTCACGGATCCAGAAATCCGAGGCAAACTCTCAAAGAGCACTTTCTCACAAAGGAGAAGAAAATGTCTACTTCTTTTATTAATTTGGCAAAAAGGTTCTCAATGCTACTAATCCATGCCTTTAAATAGACCTAGGGTGATGGATGCTAGGGTTTATGTTGTGTTTGTTGGAGAAGATTGAAGCCGTTGATGACGTTGATCCAATGGTCTAAGATGTGTGCTTGTTGATGAAGATTTGGAGCCTTTGGATGAGATATATCAATGGTCCTAAGGCTTGATCCTTGTCTTCCTCCTTTGTCCAATCAAGTGCCTCCCTTGATTCCTACTTCATGCTTCCTTAGTTGGATTGGGCCTTCCCCTCCTTGGGCTTGACCATAGCTTGCTTCCTTGGTCTTCAACCCATAACAATCCATGACCATCTAACCTAACCAACAATCTAAATGCATGCATTGAGTAAGGCTTATAAATAATCCTTACCCTCACAAAAAGGGATGAATGTTTGCCGAATAAAAAGATAAAAAGACACTAAAGGTGTTCATGAAATCAAAATAAAGAAAAGGAAATAAAGTGCATAATATTAAAAGGTTACACGTTTGGGATGCCGGGAAGACAAATTCCCGTCTGATGACGCTCACAACTCTCACGTGCGTCCCAAGTTAATACATGCACGGGCTGCTCCTGATCCATTGGGACAATATCCCAAATGGAACCATCCTCGAAGCTAAGACCTGGAAAAGAAACAAGATCGTCAGTGAATTGATTAAGTAAAGCTAAAGATCTTGTCTGTGATCGTGTAACAGGCCTCCCAGGTATGTCATGATGTGAAAACAATTTCTAGTCAAGTTTTATCAAATACTTTAAAGCTTTGTGAGTTACATTTTTCGTACATTATACTTGACTTTGCAACCGTACAATGTCTATCTTTATCGTGCACATTGTAAAATTCAACCTCATAAATATGTAAACCATTAGTCGTGAAGAACAAATAGTTTATTAAAATTAATTTTTAGGTAAATAATCTATGAACTTAGGAGTGTTAGCAATTCAGTTTACGTCGTTAAAAGTTTCATCAAAGTAATCACGTTATTGTGACGTGATCTTCTCTGTTAAACTATTTTTATAGAGAAACAATTTTCCATAAAACAGTTTTTGACAACTTTGAAGATTTGAAACGTTAGCTTTTTCAACTTGTTTCTCTTTAGAAATCGCGAAAATCATTCTATCGTGAGTTATTTCTCTTTGGAAATTGTCTAGCAAAGAATATCGCGTGACAAAAATATAATTTTTTTAATGACAATCCTAACGACAGAGACTTAATTGCTAACGCCGCTAAGTTTAAGAAGTTTTTTGTCTAAAATAAAAATTTAAGAATTTATCTGCTCTTCACCTCTGCATTTTACTTAAAAATATATGGCTTTTAATTATCGTCATACTATGTCAATTCTAGAATATGTATCTAAACGATAGTAACCGAAAAGTAATTAATTAATTTAAAATAAAGTAAAATAGGATTATTATCTGCAATTAAGAGTCGAGAATTAATTATTTCCCCAAAATTGATAAACTAACTTTAGATTTTATTTATGGAATTAATTTAATTAGACTATAATAACCCACCTTTAAAACTACCCAAGTATGTCCACAAGCCTACTCCTCTTCTTGTTAATTTCTCTTTCTCAATGTTCATGTTTCTATGGAGTCCTTAACTCCTTTTTTTGGATCATGATACACCCCAAGGCTGGTTGGACCCGACCTCTTAGATTCGGTTTTATCAAGTTTAAATTGGTTGTCATATATTTGTTTTTGTCGAATTATTTGTTTTCTCTCTCACAAATGAAGTGTCCTTGTACTACTTGTCTTAAATTCCACTAGTCTTTGTTTGTTCATGCACGTTGCTCTTTAAATATTTACCATTACAATTAAATTTTAATAAGACTTTGTCTAATAAAAAAGACAGAAATGGATTAATCACAATCATGATCTTAAACCTATATTCAGACGATGAACACGTTGACTTTAATTATTTCAAATTTCTTTTCCTTTATTCCTCTTCCGGCAACTGATTAAGACCAGTGTCATAGCTCAAAACCCTCGTCTCTGTACTAAAAGAAGGAAACAAAGAGGGTGATTGGATGATGGCGGCAATGCGCAATCTCGGTTTCCTCTCTGTACTAAAAGAAGAAAACAAAAAGGCTTGTTCTTTTAGTTCTTGTTCAAGCTCAAGGTCAATCGGGTGAGTAATTAGTGAAAAACGATTGATCTGCAATGCATACTTGTAGATCTTACGCAAATGTCGCCTTGTATAGGATAATTCTGTCGATCTACGTGAATTGTGCAGCAAAAAAGTTCATCTTGTTGACAGAAACCTGAAGCTATTTCCCCCATTTTCAGGCTTCATAAGATTGGACTGCGGCCTACAATCAAACGCAAGATACTCAGAATACACAACAACAATAAAATACATTTCAGACGCAGGCTACATAGACATGGGCGTAAGCGGAAGCCTGAACAACCAATACATGCAAACATTCCCCCAGCAGCTGCGAACTTTAAGAAGCTTTCCTCAAGGACTCCGAAACTGTTACACCATTAACATTGTCAACGGGACAAACTACATCATTCGAGCCGGTTTTCTGTACGGGAATTATGATGGGTTGGTAAGATTCCTGCGTTTGATCTTTACTACGGAGTTAATCAGTGGGATACAATACAACTTACTATAGAATCGAACGCTGTCTATTACGAGATCATCGATGTTCCTTCTGCTAAATACAGGACAAGGAACACCATACATTAACGTTATAGAGATTCGTTCTATTCATCCTAAGATCTACAGGCCTCTTTCTGGATCTATAAAAAGGCTATATCGATTGGATACTGGATCCCAAAATACTCAACCAGTCAGGTTAGACTCACGTTGCCTCAGCTATTAAAAATACCAAGTTATTGACATTAATTATGGTTCATTTGGTTAAACAGATATAACATTGACTCTTACGATAGAATTTGGCTCCTTATAACCAGTTGGACTAGACTCAGCTGAGCACTTCCTGTTAGAATTTGGTGTGACCCGAATTCTAGTTGGACCGGGTCGGACCCATTATCAATATTAGGGTTTTATGTTTTCTCTATTTATTGATACTTGAGTTGCAAAACTCATTGTACCGAATTGATATTAGTGATTCTCTCCTCTGCCCGTGGTTTTTTCCCTTTCTAGGGTTTCCACGTAAAATTCAGTATCCATTATTTTCTCGTTTTTCCTTTTTCGGTATTTTCTGATCGTTCGTTACGGGTGGATTAGGGCGTCTAATCCTAACAACTGGTATCAAAGCCAGGTTGAAGCGGTTTTCGGAAATCAGGGTTTGATTATTCGAAGGGTATCGATCGATTTCAGGTTTGTAATTTCGGTACGTGAAATTGCAATTTTTGAGGGAAAAAGAAATTGGAAATAAAAAAAAAAAAAACAAAAAAGGTGAAAAGCAAAAGGGATTTGTTTTTCTGTTTTTGTCTTCCACGGTGAAGAAAAGACAGAGAGCACAAGACAAGCTCGACGACCACGAAGAACAGAAAAGCGAGAGGAGAGCCCGAGCCGCGAAAGGAAGAAGCATCGCCGCAGCCTTGCCGTCCGACCTGCTCCGCCACCGCAGACCGCCGTGCGAAGAGGAAATCCTAGCCGCCGACCCCACAGACCACGCCGAACAGAGAAGCGCCGCGTGAAAAGGAAAGCTGCCGCGCCGTCACCGCTGCGAAGAACAGAGAAGAAAGATTTCCTCCCCTGTCGCCTGAGCGCCCGGTCAATCCTTGTCGTTCTGTCGCTGCTGCCGTAGTTGCCGCTGTCCACGAAAAAGAGAAATCCACGTTGCTGTTCTCTTCCTCGCAAAGGAAGGAGAAAGCCACACCGCTCCGCGGCCCGTGAGAGAGGAACTGTTTGGAATTTTCGTTCAGAAATTTGTGAAGCAGAGACCTGTTTTGGATTTTTCGGTGTGATTGTTTTTGACCGAATCAAATTTGTTTTTATTTCAATCTGGGTTTGGAGGAACAGCGAACAACGAACACCGAACACCGAACACCGAGAAAGGGGTGATTAATTTTGGAATTTTGGGTTGAAATTTCTGAAATTAATTTTGGTTGAATAATTAATCGAGATATTATCTGTCTGTTAGGCGATTTTATTGGTTCAAAATATTCTGCAGGATTTATTCTGATTTTAAAAGGGAGCAATTTTGGAGAAAATATTTGGGCAAGGTTATTGATTCAGATATTTTTAGGCTTGAAAAATTTATTGGGTAGATTTATTGATATTGTGGAGTTTGATTATTGGGGTTGAATAATTGATCAGAAAATATCAGTTTTTGGGAATTGTTTTTGACAACAATGACCGGTGAGGATAGCACAGGACCCAGTATTGAAAAATTTGATGGGACAGATTTTTCATTCTGGAAAATGCAAATCGAGGATTACTTGTACGAGAAAGGACTTCATCTTCCTCTGAGTGCGAAGCCAGAGAAAATGGAAGACGGTGAATGGAATCTTCTTGATAGAAAGGTTTTGGGAGTCGTCCGATTGACACTAGCCAAAAGCGTTGCTCACAATGTGGCGAAGGAGAAGACCGCCGCGAGTTTGATGAAGACTCTGTCTGATATGTATGAGAAACCGTCTGCGAATAATAAGGTATTTCTTATGAAGAAGCTTTTTAATCTGAAGATGATTGATGGTGCTTCTGTCGCAGCGCATCTGAATGAGTTCAATACGATTGTGAATCAATTGCTATTTGCGGAAATTGACTTTGAAGATGAGGTTCGTGCCCTAATTTTGTTGGCGTCTCTACCGAATAGTTGGGAGTCTATGAGAGCTGCAGTTAGTAACTCAGTTGGAAGTTCTAAACTGGTATTCACCGATGTGAGGGATCGTATTCTTGCCGGGGAGGTTCGTAAGATTGATTCTGGTGTAACATCGATAGGTTCAGCTCTGAATGTTAAAAATAGAGACAGAAGTCAAAGTAAAGCTCCGGGCAATAGAAATCGAAGTCAGAGGAAGTCCGGAAAACACGCCAACTTTGAATGTTATCATTGTGGCAAGAAAGGACACATAAAGAGATTTTGTCATAAGTTTCTTCGGGAGAATCTAAATGCCAAATGAAAGGAAAAGATGTTCGAAGAGGGTGACACAGACGAGGAGGCAGACACAGCCACCGAGGAGTCCTTTAGTGTGTACAACAAGGATGTTGTAAATTTTGATTGCCAAGATACGAGTTGGGTGATTGATAGTGGCGCTTCAATACATGCCACTTCGCGGAGAGATTTCTTTACATCCTACACTTCAGGTGACTTTGGAAGTGTGAGGATGGGATATGGTGGCTTTGCAAAAGCCATTGGTATGGGAGATGTGCGTTTGGAGACCAACATCGGCAGCACCTTGGTTTTAAGAGGTGTGAAGCACATCCCGGATATCCGTAAGAATTTGGTCTCAACTGGCAAGCTCGACGATGAAGGGTTTGGCAACACCTTTCGTGATGGAAAATGGAAGGTTACCAAAGGTTCATTGATTGTGGCGAGAGGAGAAAAATGCTCCTCGTTATATGTGATGCATGCAAAGATCGCGGGTTCCACCGTTAATGTGATGGGTAAAAAGGCTGCAAAGTTTGTGAATTCACCTTTTGAGAGAAAGGTTGAGAAGACTCGGAAGAAGTCAGGTTCTCAGGTGAAGTTCAGGTTGGGATCTGAGGGTACATCAGAGCCGGTGAGTCAGCCTATTACAGATGTTCAGTCATCAGGTTCAGTTTCACGTCAGAATAATATCGTCAAAGGCAGAACAATGCGGAAGGTTAAAACTTCAGGACGATATGATGAAACTGTGGGTTACGTGTCTAATGTGTTCGAGGGTAACGATTCCTGTGTGGAGTCTTCGACATGTTCATATGGAGTACGTTGCAGCAACTCTGATAGTTCAGTGATACCATGGAGGAGGAGATGCGATTTCTTCTCAAGTAAATCTCTCAAGTTTAAGCGGGGCTTAAACTTGAATGGTATCGGATGCTGAGTTGGCCCATCTGGGGCCTTTGTGGTAGAGGAACTTTTTTAATGGTGTTTTGCAGATTTGTTTCCTTGCACTGGAATTTCGTTGAAGGTGGAGATTGTCAGAGTTCAGTGTTCTGGATTCGGTTTTGTTGGGCCGAGTAGCCCGTTGGATCTCTCTTGTGGAATTCGTGTCAAGGTGGAGTTTGTTAGAATTTGGTGTGACCCGAATTCTAGTTGGGTCGGGTCGGGCCCATTATCAATATTAGGGTTTTATGTTTTCTCTATTTATTGATGCTTGAGTTGCAAAACTCATTGTACCGAATTGATTTTAGTGATTCTCTCCTCTGCCCGTGGTTTTTTTCCCTTTCTAAGGTTTCCACGTAAAATTCGGTGTCCATTATTTTTTTCATTTTTTCTTTTTCGGTATTTTCTGATCGTTCGTTACGGGTGGATTAGGGCGTCTAATCCTAACACTTCCAACGGTGGTGATCCTTCCAATATATACCAGCCTCCCTGGGTCATCATGAACACAGCTGCTATGGAGTCCCTCCATTATGATGAGGGACCCATCTCATAAATATGTTTGAAAAGAAGAAAGAAGAGATTTCTTCTTTCTTCATTTTCGGCGCCTCCTTCACTTTCTTGCGGTCACATTCCTTATTTTAAGGACCGTGTCGCTTCTCAAGCCTCTATAAATAGAGGCTTGATGAAAGAGTGATATCCATCCGAAGAAACAGCTTCTTCTGTAAGAGAAGAGAAGAGAGAAAAATTTTCTTTGAGAATAGAAAGAGAAGAGAAATAGTGAGAGAAAAATAGGTGTGGTGCTTTTGTGCATATTGAGAGTTCTAAGAGTGATAATTTCTCTTAGTAAATATTTTTTAGAATATTTGATATTTAGAAAAATATTGTAAATCCTATTTTTTCATAGTGAGATCTTTCTGGACTCGGACTAGGTCTCTGTGATTTTTTTCTCGATTTGGGTTTCCACGTAAATTTCTCGGTGTTCATTTAGCCATTATTTCTTTTACTTCTTGGCCGTTATAATCTTACAGCGTGGAAAAATATTCCTGGAATTTTTCAGATCGCATCTGCTATCGTTTCTTGTTCCCATCGATTTCGTTATTTTCCCAACAAGTGGTATTAGAGCAAGGTTGTAGTCCTTGTGCCGTGTTTGAATCATGGAGAGTAACCCGAGTCGGATGGTCATGTTGAACGGTTCCAACTATCATGTGTGGAAAGGGAAGATGGAGGATCTTCTCTATGTGAAAGACTATTATTTACCTGTGTTTGCTGTGCGAAGCTGGCAAATAAATCAGACGTCGAATAGGAATTATGTCATCGTCAAGTGTGCGGTTACATTCGATAGTGGGTAAATGATAATGTCCTCAACCATGTCAGTGAGAAAAAGAACGCTCAGAGCTTGTGGAAAAAGCTTGAGGAGTTGTACGCTCGAAAGACTGGTAACAACAAGCTATTTTTGATCAAGCAGCTTCTGGGGCTGAAGTACCAGAACGGAAAAGCTATGACCGATCACTTGAATACATTTCAAGGAATTATCAATCAGTTGGCTGGAATGAAAATCAAGTTTGATGAAGAAGTTCAAGGATTGATGCTTCTTGGGACTTTGCCAGACTCGTAGGAGACATTCAGAATGTTGTTGTTTAACTCGGCCCTGGATGGTATTTTTGCTATGGATGTAGTCAAAAGTAGTGTTCTGAACGATGAAATGAGAAGAAAGTCAACGGGTTCTTCCTCACAATCAGACGTCCTAGTCACCGAAAACAGGGAGAGAAGTCAAAGCAAAGGTCCGAACAACAGACACCGGAGTCAAAGCAAGTCCAGAAAATATGCTAACGTTGAGTGTCATTATTGTGGCAAGAAGGGTCACATCAAGAGATTTTGACGACAGTTTCTTCAAGAAAATTTGAATGCTAAGGGAAACGAAATGAAGGCCGAAGAAGGTGATATAGACGAGAAGGTAGCCACGGCCACCGAGGAGTTATTTATTGTTTATGACGGAGATGTTAATCTCGCCTCCCAAGATACAAGTTGGGTAATTGATAGTGGCGCTTCGATACATGCCACTTCGCGGAGGGATTTCTTCACGTCCTACACTTCTGGTTACTTTGGAAGTGGGATGAGAAATGATGGCGTTGCAAAAGCCATTGGTATGGGAGACATACGTTTAGAAACCGACAATGACAACATTTTGAGAGATGTGAAGCACATTCCTGACATCCGCATGAATTTGATCTTGACCGGAAAGCTTGACGACGAAGGGTTTTGCAACACCTTTCGTGATGGAAAATGGAAGCTTGCCAAAGGCTCTTTAATTGTGGCAAGAAGAGAAAAATGCTCCTCTTTGTATATGATGCATGAAAAGATCGCAGATTCCACAGTCCATACAGTGGACCATGAAGACATGATAGAACTTTGACACAATCAGCTTAGCCATATGAGCGGGAAGGGATTGATGATTCTCGCGAAGAAGAATTTACTTTCAGGTATTAAAAATGGCTCTCTAAAGCAGTGTGTTCACTGCTTGGCTGGTAAGCAGACTCGAGTAGCCTTTAAAAGTGTTCCTCACTTGCGAAAACTGGGTATACTCAACACGGCGTACTCCGATGTGTGCGGTCCGATGAAGACAAGAACACTTGGAGGTGCGTTGTACTTTGTGACTTTCATCGACATCATTCAAGGAAGATTTGGGTGCATATGTTAAAGACAAACGATCAAGTGATAGATGTCTTCAAGCAGTTTCATGCTCGTGTGGAAAGAGAAACAGGTGTGAAGCTAAAATGCATCCGAACAGATAATGGGGGTGAATATTATGGTCCTTTTGATGAATACTGCAGAGAGCAGGGTATTCGGCATCAAGTGACACCTCCGAAGACTCCTCAGTTGAACGGGTTAGCTGAGAGAATGAACAGGACACTCGTTGAAATGGTGAGATGTTTGTTTTCGCAGTCATAGTTGCCGCTTTCCTTCTGGGGTGAAGCCTTTAGTACAGTGGTTCATGTGTTGAACCTCACACTGTGTGTTCCGTTGGGTTTCGAAGTTTCAGATAAGATATGGTCGGGAAAAGAAGCCTCTTATAGTCATCTGCGCGTTTTTGGGTGCAAGGTCTTTTTTCACATTCCAAAAGATGAGCGGTCAAAGCTCGATGTGAAGACGAGGCCGTGTGTGTTCATCGGTTATGGTCTTGATGAGTTTGGCTACAGGTTCTACGATTCAGTGCAAAAAAGCTTGTAAGAAGCCGAGATGTAGTGTTCGTAGAAGAACAAGGCATCAGAGGCATCGATAAGCCAGAAATGGTAGAGAGGTGCAGTGATGATCTGATCGATTTGGATTCGGTTTCTACATCTGCAAGGCATTTCGATCAAGGGGGAACGGAACCAAAACATGATACCGGTCCTACAAATGACGAAGTCCCCACAACTGATAATGTTGAACCAACTGAACAATTTGAAGAAGAGGTTCAAGAGTTGCCAAATGAACCTTCTTTGAGAAGATCTACTAGAGAACGGCGTCCTTTGACGAGATACACTTCAGATGAGTATGTGATGCTCGCAGATGCCGGAGAACCAAAAACGTACCAAGAGGCAACTTCCGTTGATAAGAAGAAAGAGTGGCTGAAAGCCATGGAAGAGAAGATGCAGTCTCTTTATGAGAACAACACTTATGACTTGGTAAAGTTATCCCAAGGAAAGAAAGCTCTCAAGAATAGATGGCACTACAAGTTGAAGACCGAAAATGCAAGCTCACAGCCAATGTACAAGGCTCGGTTAGTTGTAAAGGGGTACGGTCAGAATAAAGGAATCAACTTTGAATAAATATTTTCACCGGTAGTGAAGATGTCCTCGATCCGAGTTGCTCTTGGTTTAGCGGCACGCTTGAACTTGGAGATCGAGCAACTTGATGTGAAAACTGCGTTCATTCATGGTGACTTGGAGGAAGAAATTTACATGGAACTGCCCGAGGGATTTAAAGTCAGAGGGAAAGAACAACTTGTGTGCAAGTTGAAGAAGAGCTTGTATGGCCTCAAACAAGCTCCACGCCAATGGTACAAGAAGTTTGACTCTTTTATGGTGAGTCAAAGGTACAGCAAGACATCGTCAGACCATTTGTGTTCATCAAGATGTATTTCGATGATGATTTCATCATTCTCCTCTTGTATGTTGACAATATGTTGATTATAGGCCGTGACACTAGCAAGATTGCTAAGTTTAAGGGAGAATTAAGCAAGTCTTTTGCTATGAAAGACTTGGGTGCGGCAAAGAAGATACTCGGTTTGAAGATCTCTCGTGATAGGAAGAATGAGAAACTGTGGTTGTCTCAGGAAGACTACATCGAGAAGGCACTGGAAAAGTTCAACATAAGCAAGGCCAAAGCTGTGTGTTCTCCACTTGCAGGTCACTTAAAGCTCAATTCAGAGCAATGTCTTACAAGTGATAAAGACAAGGTCAACATGAGTCGAGTTCTTTATGCATCTGCAGTTGGCAGTTTGATGTACGCCATGGTTTGCACTCGATCCGATATTGCTCATTCAGTTGAAGTAGTTAGCCGATTCCTCTCCAATCTCGGCAAAGAACACTGGGAAGCAATGAAGTGGATATTCAGATATCTCAGAGGCACTTCCAGATTGTGTTTGTGTTTCGGTGGTAGTGATCCCATGCTAGTTGGGTATACCGATTCAGATATGGCCGATAACATTGATTCCAGGAGGTCCATTTCAGGAATCTTGATAATTTTTGGAGAAGAAGCCATGTCTTGGCAATCCAAGCGCAAGATTGTGTTGCACTATCCACCACAGAAGCCGAGTACATCGCAATCACTGAGGGTTGTAAGGAGGCTTTATGGATGAAGAGATTTCTTGAGGAATTGGGTCTACGCCAAGAGAAGTATATTATGTTCAGTGATAGCCAAAGTGCTATCCATCTTTCCAAGAATTTGTCATTTTATTCGAGGTCTAATCATATTGATGTGAGATATCATTGGGTTCAAGATTTACTTGAGACGAAGCAATTGCACTTGGCGAAAGTGCACACCAGTGAAAACGGTTCAGATATGTTGACTAAGGCTTTGCCAAAGGAAAATCTCGAAGCTTGTCGGCGAAGAGCAGGATTGTTGGAAATGCCTCATCATAAGTTAGGAGGGGGAGATTTGTGGGGTTCCCTCCATTATGATGAGGGACTCATCTCATAAATATGTTTGAAAAGAAGAAAGAAGAGATTTCTTCTTTCTTTATTTTCGGCGCCTCCTTCACTTTCTTGCAATCACATTCCTTATTTTGAAGAATGTGTCGCTTCTCAAGCCTCTATAAATAGAGGCTTAATGAAATAGTGTGATCCATCCGAAGAAGCAGCTTCTTCTGTAAGAGAAGAGAAGAGAGAAAAATTTTCTCTGAGAATAGGGAGAGAAATAGTGAGGATTATTTTGGAGGGAGAGAAAAGAAAGAGTGAGAGAAAAATAGGTTTGGTGCTTTTGTGCATATTGAGAGTTCTAAGAGTGGTAATTTCTCTTAGTGAATATTTTCTAGAATATTTGATATCTAGAAAATTTTTTCATAGTGAGATCTTTCTGGACTCGGTCCCCTTGATTTTTTTTCCGATTTGGGTTTTCACGTAAAATTCTCGGTATTCATTTAGCTATAATTTCTCTTACTTCTTAACCGTTATAATCTTACGGCGTGAGAAAATTTTCTTGGGATTTTTCGGATCGCATCTGCTATCGTTTCTTGTTCTCACCGATTTCGTTATTTTCCCAACAGCTGCCACGCCAAGAAATGCAAGCGCACCGCTTGAGTTTCAGTGGACGCCTCCAAATTCGATTGCTAAATACGACATCTACATGCACTTCACAGAAGTTGTAGAGCTTCAGCCAAATCAAACCAGATCTTTTAATATCAGTCTTAATTAATGGCCCTGGTTTGGACTTGTTATTCCTCGTTATTTAAAATATGATACCATCGGAGGCGGGGGGTGTTGGAGTGGCGCCGACGATTATAAGTTCACTTTCACTCCGATTGAAAACTTTACTCTTCCTCCTATTCTCAATGCTATTGAGATCTTCACTTGTGTTGATTACTCAGACCCAATAACAGATCAAGCAGATGGTATGTTCTGTGGTTTTCTATTTTTTCCTTAATTTCTTTGTTCGCTTATTTATATATAAGGATGCTGAACTTATATAATTAACTAAGGATTAACCTTGTTTAGTTAAGGCGTTGAGAAGCATTAAGTCAACCTATAATTTAACTAAGAACTGGCAAGGAGATCCATGTGCCCCCACAATTTACACTTGAGAGAACTGCAATCTGGGTGAGGCATTTCAAATCACAGACTTGTAAGTCCAGTTATTGTTCATTCAGTTTTCTTATATTCTACCCAAAATTTAATAAAAATCATTTGGAATTATCAGATCACTGTCATTGAGTAAACTGACTGGGGTCATCTCTCGTTCAATAGCCGATTTAGCAATGCTTCAATCTCTGTGAGCACATAGCTTTATAACCTAGATGAAGCTAAGATGGGATTTTCATTAATTAAGTTGTAATTTCTAGGGACTTGTGATAAGTGTGTATTTTACACACTTATTTATACTTTTTATACTTGATTTGATAAGTTTTTCTCAAGTGACTGGAAGGATTTGATGCGATTTGTTTGAGTGTGCAGCAAATTTTATTGAAAAATAGGAACGGAAAGAAAAGAAGAAATTGTTGAATTAAAGGAGAAACAAAAGAAGAAGTAGAATATAATGAGAACCAGTGGAAGGCAAACAAAAGAATGAGCGATCGATCTCCATGCAAGCCAGAGATCGATCGCTACACTACTCATGCCCACAAATAAAGGAGATGCAGCGATCGATCTCTATACATGACAGAGATCGATCGCCGAACATGAAGAGAAGTAAGAAGAAGCGATTGACATTCAGCGACTGATCGCTTGCAATTTTGAGGGCATACATATCAGCGATTGATCTCCATAATTGTCAGAGATTGATCGCTGATCAAAATTAACAAATATGGAAAGGTGATTTGTTTTAATCCAAGCCGTTCACTTGAAGATAGATTAATCTCAACCACTGATCGAGTTGAAAGATCACAATAAAAAGATAGCAGACCTAAAGACTGAGGAGCATGAGGTGATTCGGATTCGGCGACAGAGCTTGCGGCAGAGAAGCAATTCTGGAGGCGACTTGAACAACAACAGCATAGTTTTATTTTCTTTTTACTTCCACACTGTTTCATTATGCAACTATTTAATATTATTATTGTTTATTTATCTTTTAGCATGAACTAAACTTCCCGTTCTAGGGTTTCGACGTAACTTTACTATGATTATTTATTTTTCTTGATTCAAGTATTTAATTTTCTGTTCCTTTTCTGTGTTGAGTAATTTATTCTGAACGTAATACTTAGGTTTGCTTGATTACCAAAACTAAGAACTTTAGGGTTAGTTCGGGATGCGAGAGCGGAGAATTTAGCCGTGCACTGAATAAATTGCCTTAAAAAGGATCCTAGGCTAGAGATAGTTAGGGCGTTTGAGTGGTAATATAATTTCTTATTCTTAATGTATTCAATTAATTCTCAGGATTAGAGACCGAGAGGTGATAATTCGTTAATTGAATAAGTTTGTCTTTGCTCGAGAGAGATTGATGAATATTTTCGTGAAATTGCCATCAACACAAAGGAATAGGAATTGATTACTTGAATTAGGTTTAATAAATAGGATTAGTTAAGTGAAATCGGAACCCTGGATTTTCTCATCATATAATCTTACTCTTTTACATTCAACTCTTTTATTTAAATTGTTATTTGATTTTTATTTGAATTATTTTAGTTTAAAATCTAAATACCAATTATTATTTCATTTCAAATTAAACTGAAAATTAGAGATTCAATATTTAACATAATTATTCCTCGTGGGATCGACACTCGTACTTATACACACTTTATTACTTTTGCGACACGTGCACTTGCGTATTACGATTTTTCGCAACAACTTGTCGACCAATAGCTTAACAGGATCAGTACCGACTGTCTTCTCCGATTTGAAATTCTTGAAAGTCTAAGTTTTTCTATGAGCATTGAGCGCCATAGATAAAATGCCAGAAGGATTTTAAATTTTGTATTTTGGCAGAAAATTGGATAAGAACAACCTCACTGGTACAATCCCATCTGGACTTATCGAAAGAGTTAAAGATAGTTCTCTCTCTTTGAAGGTAATCTCTGTCTTTTAGTCTAATATTCTTTATGTAAAACAACGTGAAAAATCAAGGTTAGTTACTTGATGTCCTAGTGTATGTGGAACACTCGGTGGGACACCAAGTTATTTTTGTGATAACTGAAAATGATAAAGTGCAAAAAATAATGGGACACAAGGTTGTTAACGCAGTTCAGCAATTGCCTACATCTGCGAGGCCACGCCCAGACAGTAAAAACATTTCAAAGAGTTCACAAAGTTACACGATAACCGGACTTATACAAATAAAGACTCCCTCTTATCTTTGTCGCCGTCTCTAGCTAACTTCCCTAATGAAACTGTTTTTGCGAGCTCCCCTCGGCTTAAGATCGATCTCTCCCAAGATCTAGAACCCAACAAGATCCTCTTGTAGTAGATAACTCCTCCCGGAATCCGTGTTATGGCAAGATCCTCTTGCACACGATCAGAACTTCTCCCAAGTTCCAACCAGCCTCCTCCCGAGACTGAGTTTAAGATGAAAGAACCAGAATTGCACCTGGAACACCTACGATGACACTCGTCGTTGTCTCAGTTGCAAAACACCAACACACTCTGAAGATAATCAAGTCTGCTCACAAATAGAGTGCGTATAACCTCTTCTCACTGGATCGGCAAATTTGGAGAGGTAATCAAAAAAACTCACACGCAAGACAATAACAACTCACCTTATATTATTCATTCCGCACCGCAACTAATAGAAAGAATCGTCACAATATTATGTGCAATACTCCATATACAGAGGAGATTCAGAATCCCATATTTACAACATAATTGAACAAATAAGGGAAACCAAACTTTCCTATTTTGTGCGTGTGACATTATATGTAAGTTTTTATAAAGAAATCACTCAACCAAGCAAACCCAATCCGAACACTCCAGAAATATATTCTTGATTGATATGATTACTTATTTTGCAAAATATTCTTCCTGAGAAACACAATAGGTAATATATGAATTTCAAAAAATATATTTTCCAAAAATATCTGCCAACATATCGACATTAACACAATGAATTGAAGTTGAAAAACTATGGTTGAATCAATTTTTTGAGAATAATTTGACTGTGTTGCTCCACGATCTAGTTTCACGGACAATCTGAACATGGATCAATGTCAAATTACTTCATGCTGTCAGACGAAGTAAAAGAGAATAGAGAAAGTAATGAGAAAAGTGTTTTGTTCAACTCAACCAAAAGCAATTTTTACAGAGACTTTTTATATAGCCTTAACCCTAACAACAATAGCAACAAGTTTTGCAGAAAGAGAAAGGATCATATAAATGGGCCCAGTTCAGGTGTATGGTTCAACACATTCGTCCCAACACCCACCTCGGAGAAGAAGAAAAGCATTGTTTTTCCAGTAGTTGCTATAAAATATAGCAGAAGAAGAATTTGTGAACTTGATCTTTTATTATTCACGTTCATGTGTTTATATACACAAGTATCAAAACTAAAACACATTAATGTGGAAACTGATGCTGATGTAACAAACTAAAAACTATAAACTTGGATTGTTGTGATACACAACAGATAGAATAAAATAAATAACAAATCCTAATATATCTCTAATCTTTTGGCTCCATAATATGCGTAACACTCCCCCTCAAGTTGGAGTTATGGTTGAAATATCAATGACACCCAACTTGCGAAGTAAGCGTCGATAGGCATCTCCTCCAAGTGGTTTGGTGAATAGGTCCGCGAGTTGATCACTGGAGTGCAGATAGGAAGGGGCGATCAGACTTGCTTGAATTTTTTGTCGGACAAAATGACAATCAATTTCAATGAGCTTAGTGCGTTCATGAAAAACAGGATTCTCAGCAATGTGGATAGCAGCTTGACTATCATAATGAATTGAAATTGGTTGGGAATGAGTAATGTGAAGATCGGAGAGGAGATATGTTAACCATTGCAACTCAGAGGTTAGTGCAGCAAGGGAGCGATATTCGGCTTCCGCAGACGAACGAAAAACTGTTGGTTATTTCTTGGTTTTCCAAGAAATAGGACTAGAGCCCAACATGATGAAATAACCAGTGGTAGAACGACGAGTAGTAGGACAACTAGCCCAGTCAGAATCTGCATAACCAACTAGAGTAAGAGAACTAGATGCAGAGAGAAATAAACCATTACCAACTGTACCTTTAAGGTAACAGAGTACCCGATTCGCAGCATCTAGATGAGAGGAATGTGGAGATTGCATGAATTGACTGAGAGTGTTAACAGCATATTGGATGTCGGGTCGTGTTACAGTGAGGTATAAAAGACGACCAATGAGGCAACGATAGATTGTCGGATCAGAAAGCGGATTACTATCTGTTGGACATAAATGAAGATTTTGTTCCATAGGAATGTCAGATGAGTGAGAACCTGTCATGCCAAAATCAGATAGGATATCAAGGGTATATTTTCAGTTGACACAGAAAAATTCCCTTTGTTGAACGAGATACTTCAATACCCAAAAAATAGCGAAGTGTGCCAAGATCTTTTATAGAAAAAGATTGAGCAAGGAATTGTTTGATTGCAGAGATGACATGATTATTGTTGCCAGTGATAATAATATCATCTACGTAGACGAGGATAAAAATGGAAATTTGGGCACGATGATATGTAAAAAGACTATAGTCAGAAACTGATTGTTGAAAACCTCGATTAAGAGGAGTTTTAGAAAATTTAGAAAACCATTGATGAGAAGCTTGTTTGAGGCCGTATAGAGATTTATTTAATAGACAAACACGAGTCTCCCCCTTTCGTGAAAATCCCGAGGGAAGTTTCATGTATACTTCTTCATCAAGATCACCGTGAAGAAAAGCATTGTTGATGTCAAGTTGGAATAAAGACCAATTGTTAATGGCCGCAACTGAGAGAAGGAGACGAACAGTGACAAGTTTGGCCACAGGTGCGAAGGTATCGTGATAATCAATGCCTTCAATTTGAGTATAACCTTTTGCGACCAAACGAGCTTTATGCCTCTCAATAGAACCATCTGATTGATATTTGATTGTGAAGATCCATTTACAGCCAATGGGTATTTTGCCAGTGGGAAGTTGGCATAAGGACCAAGTGTTATTTTATTCAGGGGCTTCAATTTCTTTAGCCATAGCATTGCGCCATTCAATAGATTTCATTGCTTCAGAGTAAGAACTTGGGACATAATTGTCAATCACCTTAGTGAGAAAAATCTGATGAGATGGATGGAAATGGGACAATGAAAAATAATTGGTTAGTGGATAATAAGTGGAAAAAGAAACATTATTGCAAACATAATCATTGAGCCGAGTAGGTGGACAATGAGTACGCTGAGGACGATTCAAGCTGGATTCTAAACTCGATCTCACCTGAGATTCGTCCAAACATCTTGTATGCTGAAAACACATTAATATGGAAACTGATGCTGATGTAACAAACTAAAAACTATAAACTTGGGTTGTTGTGACACACAACAAATAGAATAAAATAAATAACAAATCCTAATATATCTCTAATCTCTTGGCTCCATAATATGTGTAACAGTTGCCTCCATCATCAGAATTTCAGCCCTCATGGCCATCGCGGTTACTGTAATATTGTTCATCAACAAGAAATAGACTGCTGCCACTGAGTTCATTATTGCACATAAACGAACCTCAGTTCTCATATTCAGAGGTAGTGGCCATGACAAATAATTTTGAGAGGATCATCGGAAAAGGAGGGTTCGGAACAGTTTACTATGGTTTCGCCAATGATATTCCGGTGGCCGTAAAGATACTCTCCAAGCTGTCAGATAGCGCATACCTACAGTTTTTCGCAGAGGTATGGTCATTTTTATCCAACCTGTTCTTGGATTTAACCCTTCCCTAGTTCTAAATTCAGTATCTGATGATGAAAATACACAAGTTAGTACTCTGATGAGGGTTCACCATAGAAACCTGACTAGTCTCGTTGGGTACATGAACGAAGGAACCAACTTGGTCTCATTATAGGTAATAATTAAGAGATATAATTAGAAGAGTTAAAACAAATTTTAACACCAAATTATAGATTCAATTTGAAATACCTCTAAACGAAAAACTCTATCAACTAAAACCTTAAAGTATAAAAAACCTAACAAATCAAATTTTGGCGGGGCCGATCTTGGAGAACGGAGGGCCGTTCTCTGTGTGCTAGGACCGGGGGGCCAGTCTGGGAGAACGACCCTCGTTCTTTCTTCATTTTATAAATTAATTTTAAAAAAATAACAAATGATTTTCTAACAGTTGTACGATTTATTGTAATTTTAGTGAATTATTTTATAAAACAGACATAAAAAAATTATAATAAATCATACAAGTGCTAGAAAATCACTAAAATTTTTAAATTATCTTTCCATAATTTGGTGAACATGTGATAAAATTTTCAATTAAATCTAATATCGTTTGTATTTTTTTTAAAATTAATGCCCCTGATCTTGGCACACGGAGAATGACCCCCCGTTCTCAGGGACTGGCTTTCAGTCCTTGCACACGTATAATTGTTTTACGTCTATTTTATAAAATAATTTACTAAAATTACAATAAATCATACAATTGTTAAAAATCACAAAAATTTTCAGATGATTTTTCCATTATATAGTAACCATATGATAAAAATTTAAAGTAAATCCAATATTGCTTAATATTGTTTTGAAAATTTAATTTATAAAATGAAGAAGGAACGATGAGTATTTTAAAAAAATACCAAACTATATTGTATTTACTTGAAAGTTTTACCACATGCTCAGCACATCATGGAAAAATAATCTGAAAATTTTCGAGATTTTCTAACACTTGTAAGATTTATTATAATTGTTTTACGTTTGTTTTATAAAATAATTCACTAAAATTACAATAAATCGTATAACTGTTAGAAAATCACGAAAATTTTTAAATTATCTTCCTATAATGTGGTAAACATAGTAAAAGTTTCAAATAAATTCAATATCGTTTGTTATTTTTTTAAAATTAATTTATAAAATGAAAAAGAAACCGGTGGTCGTTTTCCCAGACCGACCCCCCTGTCCTAGCACACAGAGAATGGCCCTCTGTTCTTCAGGACCGGCCCCCCAACATGGTTTGATTTGTTAAATTTTTTATACTTTAAGATTTTAATTGTTAGAATTTTTATTTTAGAATATGTTTCAAATTAAATTCATATTTTAAATTTTAAATTGATTTTAATCCTAATTAAAAAGTAAACATGATGTCATTCTCTTTTAGAATATATTTGTTTAAAAAAGAAAAAAAGAAATTCTTCCATCTCCAACTTGCAAAAGTGACATTATATTTCAGATTATTTAATTTTCTTTGGACTTTTTATTAGAAATATATTATAATCAGACGAAATGGTACCTTTAATATTATATGTCATATATATTGTGATTTTTTAAAATTTTAAATTGTACTTAAAAAAGTATCTTTTGACTTCCCTCAAATTTATTTTTATTTTTCTTTTAATTAAACTCCTTGAAATTCTTCAAGCCTTTATTTATTGCAACTTATTTAGTATAAACAAAGGAAAATTAGATCAATCACGATCATTGTCCAAAACCCTAATTAATTTAATGAATTTCCATCCAAATCAAAAGAATCATCGTTGGCCTAATTTAACATCCAAAAGATTTTGTTGAAAACCCTATCCACGACGTGATTGATGAACTGGTTGCAGAGGTTGTTCTTCTGACTTCCATTATATTTGCAGCAGATTCTTCTTCCAGGAAACATGAACGTTGACTTTTTAACCTCAAAGATCAGCTCCTTTCTTCCCTCTCCCCCGCCTGCCTGACCCTCTGCCCAATACTGAAAATCCAAAAATCATTACCATAATAAGGGGAGGAAAAAAACCGGACGAGAGAGAGATCGATGATGTCCGAAACGCTCAATCGTCATTTTCTCTTCGGCTTTGTTCTTGGTGGGATTGTTTTTCTAGCTCTGGTTCAAGCTCAAGATCAATCAGGTGAGTAACTGGTGAAAAAAAAAAAAATAACAACTAGGGTTGTAGCTAAATTCATTTCTTGTAGTTGGCGTCGTTATAGTTGCTATTTTTGTATAAAAAAAGTTCATCTCTTTCGCCGGAAAGTAAAGCAACGAATATCCGCCATTTTCAGGGTTTATAAGCTTGGCCTGCGGGATAGAAGCAAACACGAGCTACATAGAATCCACGACAAACTTGAGATATATTTCAGATGCAGGCTTCATAGACACCGGCAAAAGCGAAAGTGTAGAAGCGCAATACAAAAGCAGGTATCAGCAATCGCTGCTTTCTTTGAGAAGCTTTCCCCAAGGATTACGAAACTGTTTCACCATCAGCGTCGTCAAAGGAATGAACTACATCATTCGAGCCAACTTTCTGTACGGAAATTACGATGGGTTAAAAAAGGTTCCTGTGTTCGATCTTTATTATGGTGTTAATTATTGGAGTACGGTAAACCTGAGGCTAGAATCGAATGCTTACTACTACGAGATCATTGATGCTCCTTCTACGGATGAAATCCAGATATGTGTTGTTAATACAGGGCAAGGAACGCCATTTATGACTGTTATCGAGATTCGTCCTATTAAAGCTGAAATCTACAAGCCTGTTTCTGGGTCCTTAACGGTGACATATCGAAACGACATTGGCTCAACCAACAATGCATCGTACAGGTAAGAGGACATTGCTTTGCGACTCAATTACTACTTTTTAAAGTAAAATCTAGTTTAGACTCCTGACAATTCATTGTTGATTTGCCAAACAGGTACAGCTATGACATTTATGATAGATTATGGTCACCTTATAACGCGGTTGGATGGACTCAGCTGAGCACCGCCCTCACAGTGGATTCCAACAATCACAATATCTACCAGCTTCCGTCGGTCATCACCAGCACCGCTGCCACCCCGCAGAATGCCAGCACATCGCTTGATTTAGTGTGGACTCCTCCGAATTCAAATGTTGTATACTACGCTTATATGCACTTCGCAGAAGTTGTAGACCTTCAGCCCAACCAAACCAGATGTTTTAATATCAATTTTAATGGCCGGCTCTGGTATCAGGATGGACCACTTATGCCTAAGTATTTGTCCTCCACTACTATACGAAGTACAGGACCTATCACTGGTTCAGAAGAATATACGTTCTCTCTTATTCCATGTGAAAATTCTACTCTTCCTCCTATTCTCAACGCTTTTGAGCTTTTCACTTCTGTTCATTACGACAACACAGAAACAGAGGGCGGCGACGGTAGAAGCATTGACTACATCTTTTCCTTCCATTAAAATGTTATTTTCTTTCTATAAATCTATTGATAATTGACCATGTTTAGTTGATGCGATGAGGAACATTAAGTCAACCTACAAAATCATGAAAAACTGGCAGGGAGATCCATGCGCCCCTAAAAAGTACACGTGGGAGGGTGTAATTTGTGATGACGAGGAACCATTTAGAATCACATCCCTGTAAGTTTATACTCAATCGGATGCATATAATTCAAAGATTTTTGTTTATTAATCAATCTGCAATGGTCAGGATCTTGTCCTCGAGTGGATTAAAAGGCGGCATATCGCCTTACATTACCAACATTCAGATGCTTCAGACTTTGTGAGTTCATCTCTCTTACAACTTAAAAATGAGTAATAAACACAAATGAATTAACAAGCTAAATTTTTTATTCCAGAGACTTGTCTAACAACAGCTTAACAGGGACGGTGCCTGATTTCCTGTCTAAATTGGAATTCTTAAAAGTCCTGTAAGTGTCTTAAACTACAAAATTTCATGTCTAAACATGGCTTTCTTAAGAATTGTCCACTACCATGAAACAAGTAATATGGCGAGTTCATTTCGAGTCGTGCAGAAAATTGGACAAAAACAATCTCACTGGTTCAATCCCAGCTGATCTGGTCAACCGAGCAAAATCCGGTTCGCTGACTTTAAGGCATGAGAACCTCGTTCTATTAATTATCATTCTGAACGAGGCTTTGAGATTAAGAATTTTGCCTTTTGTTTTGATAATGTCCCAGTGTTTCAGACAATCCAAACTTGGACAAGTGTCAGTTAACTTCATGCTCACCTTCGTCTCCTCCACCGACTGCGGAGAAGAAGGGCAAGACAAGCGTTGCTATTCCAGTCGTTGCCTCCATTATCGGAGTTCTAGTGCTTGCTGCTCTCATCGTCGCCGTATTGTTTTTCTGTAAAACGAAAAGGGAAGGCGCACGGACGACAAATCACCAAAAAGACGTTGATATATCCATCGAAATATCGCACCAGTCAACGCCATCGAATAACACCAGTCCATTGAGTTCTTCGTTAGAAGTAAAAGGAAGACAATTTTCCTACTCAGAGGTGGTGAAAATGACCAACAATTTCGAGAGAATTCTCGGTGAAGGAGGGTTCGGAGTAGTTTACCATGGCTTCGTCGGTGATATTCCGGTGGCCGCGAAGATTCTTTCTACAGTGTCCGCAAGAGGGTATCGGCAATTTGTCGCAGAGGTATTAAAACTGTTACAGGAATTTCAGTGTTCCCATTGACTTTTTATTTGCAAAGTTGATTAATATTAATGAAAAATTGCAGGTCAATCTTTTGATGAGAGTTCACCATAGGAACCTGACGAGTCTTGTCGGGTACTTGAACGAAGGAACCAACGTTGGACTTATTTACGAGTACATGGTTAACGGTGACTTAGCCGAACATCTCGCAGGTATTCTCATTGCTATATAACCCTAGCTTTAAAAGAACAGAAAATAAAAGAAATTACAATTGCTGACTTGTATGTTTTCTTTTTCTGTTGTGCTGATCAGAGAATTCAGTAAATTTCCTCAGTTGGGAAGACAGACTCCGAATCGCCATGGATGCAGCTCTAGGTTTTGGAGCTAAACCTCTCGTAAAATAAGAATTTTTTTTTTTTCTTTGGGTTTTGTCTGTTTATCATTATTTTTCTCAAAAACAAATGCAGGGTTGGAGTATTTGCACGATGGGTGTAAGCCGCCAATCATTCACAGAGATGTGAAAACGACGAACATATTATTGGATGACAAATTTCAAGCAAAACTCTCAGATTTCGGTCTTTCAAGGGATATTCCCCTTGATGGGAGCACTCATGTCGCCACCACAACCATTGCAGGAACTCCTGGCTACCTCGACCCCGAGTAAGTACTAACTACATTTTCCAGAACTAACCTAAGTGATTTTTTTATTAAAATCCTGTTTTTTTATGTGGGGTTGTCAGATATTACCAATCAGACCGTTTGACGGAAAAGAGCGACATCTACAGCTTCGGAGTGGTTCTGTTGGAGATAATAAGTTGCAGAGCCGTGATAACGAGGTCCAACAAGAATGCTCATATAAATCGATGGGCCAGCTCAAAGTTTCAGCAAGGAGACATAAGAAGCATAGTGGATGGAAGACTAGAAAGAAACTACGACGTGAACTCTGTTTGGAAAGCGGTGGAGGTAGCCCTTGCCTGTGTCTCCGTCAAACCGGAACGAAGGCCGCCGATGAGCGTGGTGGTGAATGAGCTCAAGGGGTGTTTGGCAGCGGAGTTGGCTCGAAAGAATCAACGTGGTCGTCCCCTTGATTCTATCAATTCGCCTGACACGCTATCTGTGACTTTTATCGCTGATTCTGCCGTTCCCGTGGCTAGATGAAGAACTTCGTTCTCTCTCTCTCTCTCTCTCTCTCTCTCTCTCTCTCTCTGGGAAATAATAATTCTAAGGTTAAGAGATACCTATCTGTAATAAAGTCTTGTGTGATGCCTTGGGTTTGTAAATTCCACTTTAGTTTTCTTTCTTCAAACAGATGTTTATTTTCTTGAGGAAGAGAGAGTTATCTCATTTACTGCCTCTGTCGTCTAGACTTGGTTTAGTGGAACTTGTTGATTGTCAATGGTGGAAATGACTATTGATTTCTAACTTGTTTTTGTCCTCGTTTTGAGTTTGTTCTTGTGTCGATTCGCACATATTCAGATATAATTTTATTTTAATTAAAATTGTTATTTGATCAATCTATGCAGATAAATTGCACAAGATAGGTCCGAACAATTTCATTTTCAGGGTAAAGTTCAAAATAGATCGTTCTAAGAGTATTGACAATCTAACTCTTAAATTATTTTCTTTAACCAGATGACTCGTAAACTATGAGAAGTTAACAAATTGACCCTACTATGAGAGGAAGGGAGGCAGAGAGAGATCCAATCGACCACCGTGTCAACACATTTTTCTTTCGATTTTTTAGCAGTAAGAGTCAATTTATTAACTCAGCATAGTTTATAATTATCATGTCAACGAAAATAGTTTAAGAACTGAAATGTAAAGACACGTACAGCTCATGGATTATTTCAGAATTAACCTTTCACTTTTATGTGTCACATACTCGGCTTCTACAAAAAATAATCTTGAATGAGTAAAAAAAAAAAAGACAAAAAAATTAGCTGATCGTCTACACTTATACGAGTAATCGACCAAACTATTATGCACAATCAATTGACAGAAAGACAATTATTCAAACTCGAATGTAAAGGTTACGTTGTAATTGCTATTAAATTTATTGTCACAAGTTGAGCAGAGTACCATTTGAAAATGAAATTGAAACTGAAAGGAATCAGTTGTTGCTATAAAATAACATTTCTAATGATTATTTATTATAGTTTCGATAATTAACTTTGTACACTAATTTAATTCCCTTTCCACATTTTCTACAGCATGACTAACATTATCTCTGTAAATCTAAAATCTTAAACAGGATCTAATTATAGACTACATTAGCCAATCAAATTTTCTCCGTTGACTGAGTAAACATGGTGAAAATGAAAAATATCAAAAAGTCAGAGAAATTAAAAAATAAAACATACCCATGTCATCATCAGAAGATGCTTCACCAAAATTTGTTGAAATTTAAGGTTGATTTATTAAAACATGGCGGTCTGGGTTATCGACAAGGTCAAATTGTCTACTTCCTAGAATTTGTTTAATATGTTTGCTTCAATAAGCAAGAATTGAAATGCCAAGTCTATATGATTTTTCTATTGAAGGGTTTTTTCCTCTTTCAATTGTTAAGAGCTGAAGCCAAAAAAAAAAAATGGATGAACAAAGAAATGTCTTTTTTGGCTGCTGAGAAATTGCTTGGATTCAGGTAATGTTTGGTTCAAAGATTTCATGGATGGAAGGAATTATTGCTAATCAATCTTATGGTTGTATAAATTACAGATAATAAACAAGCTTTGTAGACATACCTTGACTCCTTGTTTGTCCATGGAGCTTCTCGTTAAGAATCGGCGGCTGTTTTCGACATTGTTCTTTGCATGTTTTGCTTTCATGGTGGTCGTGCAGGCCCAGAATCAGTCAGGTTTTCCTCTGCAATTCTTCATCTTCTCCATATGCTTCAGAGGCACAGAGAGTTTACTTCTTCTGTTTTTTCAGACTTCATCAGCATAGATTGTGGGTCGCCAGAGAAAAACAACACCGACGGAGGGACTGGAATATATTATGTCTCTGACGAGGGATTCACAGACGAAGGCATAAGTATGAACATATCTGCCAATAACCAGCAAATGTTGTCCGATCAACAGCAGTTCTTGAATGTAAGGAGCTTTCTCATGAGCGTGTATTTTACACATTTTATTATACTCTTTAATATTTGAATTGATGAGTTTTACTCAAAATAAAAAATTCTAATAACTTTGGTGTAAGTGCGTAGAGAAATTGAAGAATTACAGGTTTGGTCAAAATCTGGTACAATAAAGAAGAAGAACAAAAAGAAAAAGCAAGTGCAGAAGATTTGCCGATAGGCTGTGCGAGTTAAATTATTAATTTGAATTTAAGAGTTTAATTAGATTAATCTGGGCCGTTGGTCAAAGCAGACACCTGGATTAGGTTAAGAGGTGGCAAAAGAGGAGATAGAGAATCATTCAGAACCAGCTCTAGCGAGAGAGAGGATTCAATTCGGAGAGGAGCCCTAGCGAGATGGAGACCTGAACGGAGCGAGAGCTTCGGGAACTGACTTTCAGCATAGTTTTTCTTTCCCTTTCTCTTTTGAACTATGAACATCTTTATTTTTTTTCATTGTTTCTCTTTATTCTAGTATGAACTAATTTTCTTTTCTAGAGCTACGATGTAGCCGAATTATGAATATTTAGTTTTTCCTTTAATTCAAATTATTAATTTTCCGTTTCAATATTGTGTTGAGTATTTTATTCTACTCTTAATGCTTGCGATTGCCTGATCAACAATAACATGTTCGTAGGATTATTTTGAGACCGAGAGGTAATAAATAATCGTGCACTGAATATTTTACCATGAAAAGGATGTTAGACTAGAGATAGCTAATGCGTTTATGTGGTATTTTAATTTCTCGTTCTTAATGTATTCAACTAATTCTCAGGATTAGAGACCGAGAGGTAATAATTCGTTAGTTGGATAAGTTTATCATTGCTCGAAAGAGATTGATAAATAGTTTTGTGAAATTGTCATCAACACATAAAAATAGAAATTAATTAATTAAATTAGTTTGAACCTTAATGCTTCAGCTGAAACTCCAGGAAAGTGAAACAAGTCGCTCACTTCTCCAAATACTTTGAGATGACGATGGGGATTGTCTATGACCATTCCACTAAATTGTCTAACAGTTTGAAGCATCTGAATCATGATCGGTTTAAGCTCGAATCGGGTGACATTTAATTCTGGTATCACAATTTCGGGATTCAGATCGTCGAGCGTGGGAATGGCGAAGTCCTGAATAGGTCGATCTCGGTCATCAATTATTCGATTCGAAATGATTCTTCTTTCTTCCTGGTTATCCATATTAGCTTCTTCAATGATTGGTCGCTGATGTTGACTTCTTCTCTCTCTAAACGTGCGTTCAATCTCTGGGAGTGCAATAAGATCCTTGTTGTCCTCGTCAGACATAAAACGTACCTTAAGAAAATAAACAAAAAAGAAATATATAAAAATTATAGCAAAATAAAATAATTAAGAAATATCCCCGGCAGTGGCGCCAAAAACTTGTTAGTGATTTTCTACACCTAACGCAAGTGCACATGTCGCTAACGAAGTAATAAAGTAAGTAAAAGTCGATCCCACGAGGATATTCTTAACTAAATCTAATTTGCTATAAAATTCTATAAAAATAAAAATGAGAATACTGAAAATGGATGAGTAGCAATGAATGATAAAATAAAATTACTCAGAATTAATAAAGAATCAATTTGAAATAAATTAAGAAGATAAATATGATAAAAGCCTTGGTTATGGTTCGATACTACATGAATGTTACAATATTTTCCACGGAACAGCAAGAATTAATAATTTCTAGGGTTCAAACGAATTGTCTAATTAAATTCGTTTCAGAATTTTTTTTCAACTTAGAAAAGACAAAACTTAATCTGAACTTTCTTGTAATCCTATTCTCAATGCCAAATAAATTAATGTTAGCGATTTTGCAACAATTTTAATTTATTTAATCAATCATGTATTTTAAAATGCTTATCTACCTATCGATACAATAGAAACATGTGACATCAAATTTGTCTATTGACATAATTCCAATTACACAATTAGAATCATGAGAGATTGTTTGGTAAAAAATACGTAACATTCATAGATCAAAGTAAAAATATATAATGATTATTTTCTCTCCTAACCAAGATAAAAAAGTCTAGTAAAAAATCATGATAAAGCACCCAATAAACACATTCAATAAGAGAAAAATATTAAAAGTAGAAGAAGAATAATAAAGGTTAAAGTTCAATCTATAACCCCCGCCTCCTCGAGCTAAGCTTTCTCTTTTTTATGTTTTTTTTTTTCTATCATGTTCTCCACATCCCTTCATGTTATTCTATTTGCCTCCTTGTAGCTAAGCTTTCTCTTTTTATGCTTTTTTTTCTCTCCTGTCTGTTCTTGCGTGCCTCCCTTCATTTCTCCATATCTCTTCCTTCATTTTCCTTTTCTTTTTAGCCTGTCTTCTTTTTTCACCTAGATTTTAAGAAATTCTACGTCTAATTCACACGAGTTTTTTTAAATAAAAATAATATAAAATAATGGAATTTTTTTTAAAAAAACCTTAAAGTTTAGGTTTTTTAAAAAAAAAACTTTAATAATTACTATTCAACAAAAAAAACCTCAAAGTTTAAAAAATAGGTGAAATAAACCTTTTAGTCCGGACTGGGTACTGGCCTCCGCGGAGAGGCCGGCCGGTCTAGTTGGACCGGCCGGCCTCCCTTTTTTTTTGCAATTAATTTAAGAAATTTAAAAATAAATACCAAACGATATTCAATTTACTTGAAATTTTTACCACATATTCATCATATTATGGGAAGATAATTTGAAACTTTTCGAGATTTTCTAACACTTGTACGATTTATTATAATTTTAATTAATTATTTTATAAAATAATTATAATAAATCGTAAAAGTGTTAGAAAATCACGAAACTTTTCAAATTATTTTCTCATATTGTGGTAAACATAGGGTAAAAATTTCAAGTAAATTGAATATCATTTGGTATTTGTTTTTAAACCGGCCGGACTCCCTTTTTTTTATAATTAATTTAACAATAAATACCAAACGATATTCAATTTACGAGAAAATGGCTGGAAAAATCGTGATAGATTCTTGAGCCTGGTTGCTTGCCAGAAATGCAAACGCAGCCATAAACAGAGCCATTGCCAAGTTAGAAGCAGCCATTTCTCCCATTTCTGTGCGTTGAAGCTTTGAGCTGTGAATTTGGGTGGCCTTACTTAAGAGAAGCTTGATGGTGCATGTCTAGAAATGAAGACATTAAGAACGGAGGGTTGACAATAAATTATAGCAGTTCTGGGCTCAGACAGACAGAGTTATCCGGAAATGGAAGTTTGAACATGTAAATGCAAATGGCATTAACTTTTTTGGCAAATAAATATTTATGAAAATAATATTTTATTTAATTGATTTTAAAGTTGGTAATTCGTTTATTGTAAATCAAGAAATAATCTATTTAAACTATTGAATGGATGGATATTGGAAATCAAGATATCGGTGAAAGTTAAAATAAGGAAACTTGAGTATCAATTAAAGTAGTTGAAAATCTAGAGGCTTTAGATTTTTGAAAAACTTTGTTTTGGAACATCGATTTGAAAGATATTTTATGAATTATATCAAACATTGAGATCACATTAATTATGAAATACTTTCTTAAGTCTTCGGGATCCATATCCAAGTAGTTGGCGGTACTTTCTTAAAATATCACACAAGGTGTCTTTAAACCAATTTAGTGAGATTTGATTTCCTTATTCTTTGCAGTTACCAATCATATTTAAGCTTTCGTTTCTAAGGAAGCGTGTATGGATTTTTCATTATTCTCTGAAGGAAATTTTTTGATTGGCAAGCTGTCGACGTTCTTTTTCTCCCTCACACTTTTGCGTATGAGTTTGTGAGTAATCATGTAGCTCTTGAATGATTATTTTACACTCTGTTTATGCTTTGAAATTCATCGATTATTCGAGTGTGTTGATTTATTACGTCCGAAGACAACGACATGGTGTTACATACGGTGTCATAGGAAGCAATCTTCTTTATTCTTCATTGAAGCTCAGTCTCGGGAGAAGGCTGCATTGGAACTCGGGAGGAGTTCTGTTTATTGACAAGGGGAGCTTGTCATTCTGATCGTGTGTAAGAGGATCTTGCCATACACGGATTCCAGGAGGAATCATCAACAACAAGGAGATCTTGTTCCATTTAGATCTTGGGAGGAATCGATCTCAAGTCGAAAGGACTTCGCAAAAACAATTTCATTGGGAAGTTAAAAAATGGCGACGACAAAGATAAAAATGAGTCTTTATTTATTTAAGTCTGCTTGCCTTGTAACTTTGTAAATTCGTGAAATATTTTTATAATTGGGCGTGGGTCTGCACACGTAAGAAAATTGCCGAACTGCATTACTAATCTCCTGTCTCTTTACTTTTTGCATATTTATATTTGTCCATTATTGCATTAATTATCGGTGTCGCACGAAACACTCTGTGTGACATCGCATAACTAATCTTGATCTTTTAGAACAGATTTGTAGCCCGTTCATTGTTGGGTTTTTTCCTCCTAATTGGAAGGGCCCAATTTGATGTGGCCTTGATTTTAGGCTCATGTCTTGAATGACATCTAGGGTTTGCATGTGGATTATTTTATAACACAAGAGAGAAGATAGAAGAGAAAAAACCAAATCCATTTTCGGATTTTACTGTAGCAGCTGGAGAAGAATCGCGTTTGCTGGAGTTTGCACCGTTAGATCGGCTTGAAATTTTGACAGCTTGTTCGTGATATCTGGGGCTACATTCGGAACGGTGGAGATCGGTTTTAGAGGCTTCTAAGTCTGTCCGACAGAGGAAAAACAGAACAGCAGTTTTTGGGTAACCCTTTTCAATTTCTTCTTGTTTGATGCTCTTGTGCCTTGTTGATTGCCAAGATTGTTTCTTTATCTTGATGAAAATGTTGTATGCCTCTAGTTTGATGATCTAGAGAGAACTTTGATTGTATCCATATTGATTATAGTGGATTGTTAATGAAACGACCCTAAAACTGTACCCGTATTTCCCGTACTATATATATATATTTTTTTATCCTAATAACTTTAATTAAACTCTAGACAGAATTTAAACCGAAATCGAAACCAGAATCGAAGTCGGAATTGAAATCTAACTTTAAAATCATTTAAAACAAATATAAACTATTTAATATAACATTTAATAAACAATTAAAACTATTTAATAAAACATACAAACTTGGGAGGGCAAAATGGGAATTCTGCCCGATGAAGGAGACAGCGCCCGATCGCTGCCCATTGCAGCGACTGGGCGCTGCAGCGCCCCAGCGATCGCGGCGCCCGATCGCTGCAATGCGCAGCGACTGGGCGCTGCGCGCCGCAGCGTTCGCGGCGCCCGAGCGCTGCAATGCGCAGCGACTGGGCGCTGCGCGCCGCAGCGTTCGCGGCGCCCGAGCGCTGCATTGGCAGCGCTCGATCGCTGCACGTCTCCACCCCCGCCTGCTTTGCTTCTTTCTTTTCTTTCTACACTTATGCTCTCTGGAATCTCAAATTCCAGAGAGCAACACACTTCATCCCAACTCTCCCCCAACTCTCTGGAATCACCTACTTTCGTACCAATTTCTCGTTAATAATCACAATAAACTCGACCCAACATATATATCCTACACTCAACCAAATTACAGCGGACTTTGCGAAATCCAACTGCGTGGATAGCTCTAAAAAAACCGAGCCTATCCGTACCAATCAAAACATTTCTATAACGTTAAATAAAGCTTTAAACCAAAACATTTCTATAAACAGTTTACCCAAACAGTTCCAGAATTTCAAAACAAATATCATTACCTAAACACCCTATACATCTTCTATCAATTATCCCAAAACATTCCCAAAATCTATACATACTATCCCACGGGTCGATGAAGCCTCGACTGCGCCGAAATATCATTACCTAAACACCGCTATACATCTTCTATCAATTATCCCAAAACATTCCCACAAAATCTATACATACTATCCCCACGGGTCGATGAAAGCCTCGACTGCGCCAGCACCACCACAAGCCATCCTCCGTCAACTGACTATGCCTCAGGTGGAGGGATCCTCGTCCTCACCTGGCTCTATGTCACCTACACCATACAACACACTATGAGATAAAAATCTCAATAAGCTCGTAAATGTAAATGCTATGCTATGCTGTGCTGTGCTATGGTATGTCAGGCTATCTATGCACTGTAGGTGTCACCGAGATCCTATCCCCCTAACCGAGAGAGCTCATCCAGCGGGCGGACTACTCTTCCCAGCTAGAGGATGGGCCGGTAAACTGTAAGCCTTTCGGCCGGTAAACTGTAAGCCTTTCGGCCGGTAAACTGTAAGCCTTTCGGCCGGTAAACTGTAAGCCTTTCGGCCGGTAAACTGTAAGCCTTTCGGCCGGTAAACTGTAAGCCTTTCGGCCGGTAAACTGTAAGCCTTTCGGCCGGTAAACTGTAAGCCTTTCGGCCGGTAAACTGTAAGCCTTTCGGCCGGTAAACTGTAAGCCTTTCGGCCGGTAAACTGTAAGCCTTTCGGCCGGTAAACTGTAAGCCTTTCGGCCGGTAAACTGTAAGCCTTTCGGCCGGTAAACTGTAAGCCTTTCGGCCGGTAAACTGTAAGCCTTTCGGCCGGTAAACTGTAAGCCTTTCGGCCGGTAAACTGTAAGCCTTTCGGCCGGTAAACTGTAAGCCTTTCGGCCGGTAAACTGTAAGCCTTTCGGCCGGTAAACTGTAAGCCTTTCGGCCGGTAAACTGTAAGCCTTTCGGCCGGTAAACTGTAAGCCTTTCGGCCGGTAAACTGTAAGCCTTTCGGCCGGTAAACTGTAAGCCTTTCGGCCGGTAAACTGTAAGCCTTTCGGCCGGTAAACTGTAAGCCTTTCGGCCGGTAAACTGTAAGCCTTTCGGCCGGTAAACTGTAAGCCTTTCGGCCGGTAAACTGTAAGCCTTTCGGCCGGTAAACTGTAAGCCTTTCGGCCGGTAAACTGTAAGCCTTTCGGCCGGTAAACTGTAAGCCTTTCGGCCGGTAAACTGTAAGCCTTTCGGCCGGTAAACTGTAAGCCTTTCGGCCGGTAAACTGTAAGCCTTTCGGCCGGTAAACTGTAAGCCTTTCGGCCGGTAAACTGTAAGCCTTTCGGCCGGTAAACTGTAAGCCTTTCGGCCGGTAAACTGTAAGCCTTTCGGCCGGTAAACTGTAAGCCTTTCGGCCGGTAAACTGTAAGCCTTTCGGCCGGTAAACTGTAAGCCTTTCGGCCGGTAAACTGTAAGCCTTTCGGCCGGTAAACTGTAAGCCTTTCGGCCGGTAAACTGTAAGCCTTTCGGCCGGTAAACTGTAAGCCTTTCGGCCGGTAAACTGTAAGCCTTTCGGCCGGTAAACTGTAAGCCTTTCGGCCGGTAAACTGTAAGCCTTTCGGCCGGTAAACTGTAAGCCTTTCGGCCGGTAAACTGTAAGCCTTTCGGCCGGTAAACTGTAAGCCTTTCGGCCGGTAAACTGTAAGCCTTTCGGCCGGTAAACTGTAAGCCTTTCGGCCGGTAAACTGTAAGCCTTTCGGCCGGTAAACTGTAAGCCTTTCGGCCGGTAAACTGTAAGCCTTTCGGCCGGTAAACTGTAAGCCTTTCGGCCGGTAAACTGTAAGCCTTTCGGCCGGTAAACTGTAAGCCTTTCGGCCGGTAAACTGTAAGCCTTTCGGCCGGTAAACTGTAAGCCTTTCGGCCGGTAAACTGTAAGCCTTTCGGCCGGTAAACTGTAAGCCTTTCGGCCGGTAAACTGTAAGCCTTTCGGCCGGTAAACTGTAAGCCTTTCGGCCGGTAAACTGTAAGCCTTTCGGCCGGTAAACTGTAAGCCTTTCGGCCGGTAAACTGTAAGCCTTTCGGCCGGTAAACTGTAAGCCTTTCGGCCGGTAAACTGTAAGCCTTTCGGCCGGTAAACTGTAAGCCTTTCGGCCGGTAAACTGTAAGCCTTTCGGCCGGTAAACTGTAAGCCTTTCGGCCGGTAAACTGTAAGCCTTTCGGCCGGTAAACTGTAAGCCTTTCGGCCGGTAAACTGTAAGCCTTTCGGCCGGTAAACTGTAAGCCTTTCGGCCGGTAAACTGTAAGCCTTTCGGCCGGTAAACTGTAAGCCTTTCGGCCGGTAAACTGTAAGCCTTTCGGCCGGTAAACTGTAAGCCTTTCGGCCGGTAAACTGTAAGCCTTTCGGCCGGTAAACTGTAAGCCTTTCGGCCGGTAAACTGTAAGCCTTTCGGCCGGTAAACTGTAAGCCTTTCGGCCGGTAAACTGTAAGCCTTTGTAATCTATAAGCCTTTCGGCCGGTAAACTGTAAGCCTTCGCCGTAACTGTAAGCCTTTCGGCCGGTAAACTGTAAAGCCTTATGGCCGTTTTCATTCTTTGCATTATCTTTATAAACGATGTGCGGAAATTCATTTCTATGCTTTTCTTTAAAACACGTGATGCATGAACAATTCTATATCTTAAAGTAAACAAACAATAATGTTACCATCAAGACTGTAAATCGTAACCTATAATCTATAAACAACTAAACCTGTCTACCCAACCAAAACAAATAAACATACGCATCTCCAAAACTCCTCGAGACGACATTCGAAGTACGGTGTAGGCCAATCGGCCAAAACAAGAATCACGAGAACTTACCTCGTGCACGCTGCAATCCAAGCTTCGTCCACGAGCGCTGTTTACCTAAGCAATTTACAAGGATTGACGTTAAAACAAGTTTAAGTTAATAAACTTCCAAATTGTCAAAACCTTGACTAAGCTTTCTAAAGTTTTAATCCATTTCATCGAGCCATTTATTTGAGAAATTTACGCTCGGCACCTCAATTCTCGAATTACGAACTTTTCTGAAAATCCTAAAATTCTCGGATTTTAAACTTTTTCACGAATTGATCCAACTTCGTCCAATAACGTTTAATACGTTCAATAGATACTTATTTAAGGCTAACCTATTAATTACGAACCCTAATCTCATTTTAAGTCGAAACCCTAAACGAACCTAATTATTTAAAACTCCGAAATCATCGAAATAAAAAGCTCTAAGATCGTAGGTTCATACCTAGAACGTCGATTGAAGGAAGAATCGAGAAGAATGGAGACAATCGGAAGGAAGATCGGAGGTTGAAGTGAGAAATCGCCTGAGGAAGAGGGTTCCGTCGTGCAGAGGAAAAAGAGAAAACAAAATAACAGAGAAGAAAGTGTTCTGCCGAGGAGAAAGAGAAAAGAAATATAGTTTTTATTAATTTACTTTGCAAAATTACTATTTTGCCCTTCTTTAGTTTTTCTTCCTTCGGTTCGTTAATTGGCTAACAATCCGGGTTCACCAAACCTCCTAATTTCACCAACAAGTCCAACTTATTATTTGGGATTTATTAAAACTGTCCGTTCACATTTGGACCTCGTTTACTATTTTACGAGAACGTCTTTTACATTACGAAAAGTGTATTTACTCGGAACATAGTGTTCGGTCTCCGAAAATTTCCATAATTTCCTTAAAATTCTTATTAATTGTTAGGATCGTAATGACGCTTTCTTTTTGGGAAACGGACCTGATTTGACGTATGCATTATAATAAATAATAATATAATACCTTATATCTGGAATCCGTACAAGCCGGATATTACATTCTACCCTCCTTATTCAGAATTTGTCCACAAAAGTAAATCATCACTCATAGTCCATGATATTAACGCCTCACGTCCTGCGTCCTTATACTTCGATTAATCAGCTGTACTTACGGCCATACTTCGTGATTCTAAACCAAAACCCTACTATATCCTCCAACATTGGCCTTAAATTTGCATTCACTACTTTCGACTCGATTATATACTTTCTTTCTAAAGTGTTGAGCATAATTAAATCTGTAAACCTCAAATCAATCAACTTGCGACCTATCTGCTACCTTAATATTCGTGCATGCTTCAACTTTCAAACCTTCATTAATGACTCACTTATTAAACTTCTTATTAATACTAGCTTCAAAGTTTTCTTTCATCATCTTCTTTCCTCCGCTGTCCCTTTTGGTCAGAACTATACATAAGCTTTCTAACGCCAGTCAAATTGAATGCCTACAATTTCATCCAATTTCTGGGCTGTAACTTATACCTCAACACAATTCTCTTGATCCTGTTCACCATCGGGATACACACCAACCGAGTTTCTACATTAACTTCCAAATCATAGTCTTCATTTTTCAGTTTACGCAATCTCTATACTTTAAATTATACGATCCCTAACTATGTACCCGTCACCTGACGACCTGAGCACGAGTTGGTCTAAATTTAGTCACCAAAGCGTTAAACTCACTACTTTATCAATTGGTCTCTCCTAAAATTGTCCCTTGTGTTCAATCCTCGAAATACCATCCACTTGCCGACGTCATTTGGGTTTACTATAAAATGTACACACCCTCGGGCACCAGGTCCTAATAACATTCTTCGCTAGAACTCAAATCTCTAAATCTCACAAACCATCTCGTCGATATCGTTCTGAGGTTCCGACGAGTTAATCCTGGGCTAAAGTTACACACTTATTTATACTTTTTAGATTTGAATTGATAAGTTTTTCTCAAGTGATTGGAAGAATTTGACGAGATTTGCGTGAGTGTGCAGACAAACAGGAACAGAAAGAAAATGTTGAATAAGAGGCCGATAATGAAGAGAATTGAAAGAAGAAGTGGCTACCGATCTCCAAACAATCTTGAGATCGGTAGCCATACATGAAGAGAATTGAAAGAAGAAGTGGCTACCGATCTCCAAACAATCTTGAGATCGGTAGCCATACATGAAGAGAATTGAAAGAAGAAGTGGCTACCGATCTCCAAACAATCTTGAGATCGGTAGCCATACATGAAGAGAATTGAAAGAAGAAGTGGCTACCGATCTCCAAACAATCTTGAGATCGGTAGCCATACATGAAGAGAATTGAAAGAAGAAGTGGCTACCGATCTCCAAACAATCTTGAGATCGGTAGCCATACATGAAGAGAATTGAAAGAAGAAGTGGCTACCGATCTCCAAACAATCTTGAGATCGGTAGCCATACATGAAGAGAATTGAAAGAAGAAGTGGCTACCGATCTCCAAACAATCTTGAGATCGGTAGCCATACATGAAGAGAATTGAAAGAAGAAGTGGCTACCGATCTCCAAACAATCTTGAGATCGGTAGCCATACATGAAGAGAATTGAAAGAAGAAGTGGCTACCGATCTCCAAACAATCTTGAGATCGGTAGCCATACATGAAGAGAATTGAAAGAAGAAGTGGCTACCGATCTCCAAACAATCTTGAGATCGGTAGCCATACATGAAGAGAATTGAAAGAAGAAGTGGCTACCGATCTCCAAACAATCTTGAGATCGGTAGCCATACATGAAGAGAATTGAAAGAAGAAGTGGCTACCGATCTCCAAACAATCTTGAGATCGGTAGCCATACATGAAGAGAATTGAAAGAAGAAGTGGCTACCGATCTCCAAACAATCTTGAGATCGGTAGCCATACATGAAGAGAATTGAAAGAAGAAGTGGCTACCGATCTCCAAACAATCTTGAGATCGGTAGCCATACATGAAGAGAATTGAAAGAAGAAGTGGCTACCGATCTCCAAACAATCTTGAGATCGGTAGCCATACATGAAGAGAATTGAAAGAAGAAGTGCCAAACAATCTTGAGATCGGTAGCCATACATGAAGTGAAGAGAATTGAAAGAAGAATGGGCTACCGATCTCCAACAATCTTGAGATCGGTAGCCATACATGAAGAGAATTGAAGGAGAAGTGCGATCGATCGCCATACACACAGAGATCGTCGCCACTATACTAATCCGCTTGAAGCACTTAAAAGAAGGCAGCGATCGTCTCCACAACTGCCAGAGACCGATCGCTATGTTACATTACACTTAGAAGAGACAGCGATCAATTCCTATAAAGAATAGAAACCGATCGCTACCCAACATACTCTACACATTTGGAGCAGAAGATTGCAGCGACCGTGCGCCTTACACAGCCAGAGACCGATCGCTAACCAAATTACATATGGAAAGACAACGTGTTTTAATTCGAACCGTTGATATGAAGCGAGATTAAATCCAAACCCTTGATCGGCTGAAAGAAGTTAATAAAAACCCATGTGCAGACCTAATTGGAGTGGCATTCAGCAAATCCAGAGGCCGCGACTGAGAGCACCACCGAGCGAATTCTTCGACGAGGAGGGGCGATCATTCTTCATAGTTTTCTTTTCCTTTCTTTTTAATTTCACTATTTAATTATGCAACTCTTTATTATTATTGTTGTTTATTTTTATTCTAGCATGAACTAAAACGTTTGTTCTAGGGTTTCGATGTAGCTTTACTATGATTGTTTATTTTTCTTGATTCAAGTATTTAATTTTCTGTTTCTGTTCTGTGTTTGAGTAATTTATTCTGAACGTAATGCTTAGGTTTGCTTGATCACCAAAACTAAGAACTTTAGGGTTGATTCGGGATGCGAGAGCGGAGAATTTAACCGTGCACTGAATATTTTGCCTTAAAAAGGATCCTAGGCTAGAGATAGTTAGGACGTTTGAGTGGTAATATAATTTCTTGTTCCTAATGTATTCAATTAATTCTCAGGATTAGAGACCGAGAGGTGATAATTCGTTAGTTGAATAAGTTTATCTTTGCTCGAGAGAGATTGATAAATATTTTCGTGAAATTGCCATCAACACATAGAAATAGGATTTAATTACTTGAATTAGGTTTAATAAATAAGATTAGTTAAGTGAAATCGGAACCCTGGATTTTCTCAACATATAATCTTACTTCTTTATTTTAGAATATTTTATTTAAATTGTTCACTTATTTTATTTGAATTATTTTAGTTTTAAAAATCCAAATCACTAAATTTATTGTTTCTTTTCAAATTAAACTAGAAATTAGATATTCAACTTTTAACATAATTATTCCTCGTGGGATCGACACTCGTACTTTTATATACACTTTATTACTTTTGCGACACGTACACTTGCGTATAACGCCTTTCAGGTAACTACTATAATTGGGGGCACAACAATCATCCGAATTTCTCGTGGAAGAACCCGAATAACGCCTTTCAGATGCCACAAGCTAATCAACCGGGACCTCCCTTTCCAGAAAGAAAACCTAATTTGGAGGATTTAATTGCCAAGATGGGAGAGCGCACCAATAATTTAATTGCTGAAATGGGGGAGCACACAAATAAATTTATGGCTGAGACAAGAACCACCTTACAGAATCAGTCAGCCCAAATTCGAAGTTTAGAAACTCAAATGGGCCAGATGGCAGCTGCATTAAATGGTCGCCCACAAGGTGCATTGCCCAGTTCCACTGAAATCAACCCCAGAGAACAATGCAATGCCATTACACTTAGGAGTGGAGCAGTGATTGAAAATTGTACCCAAGAAAATAAAAAGTGGTCGCACATGACGGAGTGCATTCGTCATCATCCGAGTCCACACCAAAGGATCAAGAGCTACAGGAAGCTCCACCCCACATCCCAAAGAAAATTATCCCAAAAGTCCCTTTCCCACAACGCCTGAAAAATGCAAATTTGGATAAGCAGTTTGAAAAATTCTTGAAAGTGTTCAAACAATTACACATCAACATCCCGTTCGCTGAGGCACTGGAGCAAATGCCTAAATATGCCAAATTTCTAAAAGATATTTTGTCTCATAAGCGTAAGATCGAAGACGGCAGTACGATCGCTTTGACGGAAGAATGCAGTGCTATTATTCAACGAAAGCTTCCGCAAAAACTGAAAGACCCAGGAAGTTTCACTATTCCATGCGAAATTGGGGATTCTATATTTGAAAGGGCACTTTGCGATTTGGGAGCCAGCATTAACCTGATGCCTCTATCCATATTTCGGAAGCTTGGTATAGGTGAAGCAAAGCCCACAAGTGTAGTTCTGCAAATGGCCGATCGCTCTATTAAGCATCCGTATGGGTTGATTGAAAATGTCCTTGTCAAAGTCGACAAGTTTATTTTTCCCGCGGATTTCTTGATTCTTGATATGGACGAAGACCGTGACATCCCAATAATATTAGGTCGTCCATTTTTGGCAACAGGAGGTGCTATCATTGATCTTAGAAAAGGAGAGCTCAAATTGCAAGTTCACGATGACGAGGTGACATTCAAGGTGTATAAATCAATGAATTACCCCACAGCTAGCGATGAGCCAATTGATGATAATTTTTCAGTCAAAGAACTTCCGGCAATTGATAAGTTAGAAAAAGGGAAAAGAGTAAAGCCGTATTTTAACGGGATGTTTAAAAATGATACAACCATTATTCTCCGTGCACCAGATTAGCAAGCGGCTTACAACGTCAAGCTGATGACGCTAAAACAAGCGCTTGGTGGGAGGCAACCCACCCAAGTATCCTTTTTAGTTTGATATTTCAATTTTGTTTGCATTAGTTTTGTTTATTTTTTATTTTTATTTTATTTCATTTTATTAGTATTAATTATTAAAAAAAAAAAAAAAAAAAAAAAACATCTTTTATAACCCATTTGTTATTTATTTTTATTTTTTGTTTTATTTTATTTCTTATCATTATTATTATATTACTATTTTTTATTTATTATGTTTTAGTTTCTTACTCATTTTATTTTCTCTATTTTCTTAATTTCTTGTCTTTTATTTTTATTTTTCTTTAAATAGGTTCCGATTAGTCATTTTTTATTTATTTTTTTATCATTTAATTTTTCTTCTTTCTTACTGTTATTTTTAATTTTCTTTAGTTTATTATTTTATGTCTTTTTATTTATTTATTGTTTCTTTTATGTTATTTATTTTTCTGCTTTTAAATAGGGTCCATTTAGTTATCTTAAATTCTGTTATTCATTTTATCATTTTATTTAATTTTAATTTTAATTTTTTTTGTTATGTTATTTATTATTTCTTTTCTTTTTATCTTTCTTTTTCTTGTTCTAAGTAATTTTTATTTTAGATTAATTAGCCATTTATTTTCCTGAATTTATTTTTCCTTATAATTTTTATTTTCTTTTATTTTCCTTTATTTTATTATTGTATTCTGTTTCTATTTCTATTTTTTAATTCGTTCCTTTTATCTTTCTTTCTTTTTATTTTCTTCTTACTTATTTTTTCTCTCGTATTTTCATTTCCCGTTTCAAGTATTTTCATTTTCGGTTTTTATTTCTTCATTTAGTTGTTTAAAAAAAAAAAAAAAACAAAAAAAAAAAAAAAAAACAAAAAGAAACTCCTCTGCTCGATTGCTCCTTCAACCGAAGCTCCACTACACTACTGCCGGGCCCCATAAGAGGTACACTATCCCCTTTCCTAATTTTTGTGTATGATTTATTCTTTACATTGAGGACAATGTTTATTTCAAGTTTGGGGGGGGGGGGGGTTTATTTGGATATTATTTTAAATTGATAAACATGTTTAGATTAGTAAGTCTGCTTAATATTTTGAATTTTATGGTATGATTATTTATTTCATTTGTTTAAAGTGTCGATGACTGCAACGTTGATTAATGCATGTTTCAACTTCTGAATAGATTCTGAGATAGTATGATTTGTGATAGTAGCATTGATTGGAACTTAGGAAGTTAGACTTGTTTGTGTGGAATTGTTCATTCTTGTTTAAATTTAGCTGATAATGATATAAATTGTTGTCTTGAGATCGAGAGCCTAAACACAGTAAGGGAGTGCTTGAGTGTAAACACTGAAAGGGAGTGAGCTCCAGTTAAAATTAGTGAGTGATTAGTGAGTATTAAATTGTTCTTGGTTTTGCCCTGCATTCATGAATACAAATTATGATTTTTGCAGAAATAAGAGAATGACTTAGGCCATTTTTGGACCGTTTGAGCCTTTATTGACATACCCTATTTGTGTCATTTAAATGGCACCCTTAGTCTCCTATTTGAACCTTCATTTACCACTATTTTGTCAACCCTAACTTAGCCTACCCTAAAATTATTTGGACTATCCTATTTATTGAGCACAGGGTTGTGGGTGCATATTATGGGGAGAGTTGGAGAAAGTAGTGGTGAGAATCAGAGCTAACTCTTTTGTCAATTGTCTAAGTTGTCAGTATTTTTGGATTTTATTTATTTTTCTTTTATGTTTTTCAGTGATTAAAAAAAAAAAAAAAAAAAAAAAAAAAAAAAGAAAAGAAAGAAAAATTCAAAGTTAGTAGAAAGTTGAATTGTTCACTGGTAGAACAATTTTTATGTGCTATTTAGTTTGTTGTTCTCATCATTATTTGTATTTTATGTAAAGACATTGACAAAGGAGTTGGTTTTGAAAAATAGAGAGTGAGACAAGTTTGGGGGGATTATTGAGTTAATTGATTAGAAAAGAGTTCAAGTGAGTGTAAGGAGTGAGGGTGACATAAGGATGGATTGTGCTCTAGAGTTTCGCTTGAATCCAAAAATTTCCTACCTTATAAACCCGGCCTTACATTACAAGCTTAATTAAAGACCTATCGACTTTTATTCTGTTTACTCATATTTGTTATTAGTGAATAATGGGCAAGACTGATGAACAATAAGAGTGGATGGAGTGACCCTGAGTGGTATTTTTGATTTCCCTTCTCATAAGACACAAGTATAGATCTATCAGTTAAACGATAATGAATTTGAGCATGTACACACACAAGTATTTCTGATTAAATTTTTCTCAATGCGATATCATGAGTTGTATTATTGAAAGTGTTTATTTCGATGGTTGTTTGCATGCAAATATCAAGCTGAGACAAAATACTGCGAACTGTGATTTAGATAATTTTACCATGGAAATTTTAAATATTCTGCAGACTTAAAATTTTAGAAAATTCTGGATAAACTTTGTTAGATTTCTATGCTTATTGTTGTTCGCTTGAGGACAAGCTTTCATTCAAGTTTGGGGGTGTGATAAGTGTGTATTTTACACACTTATTTATACTTTTTAGATTTGAATTGATAAGTTTTTCTCAAGTGATTGGAAGAATTTGACGAGATTTGCGTGAGTGTGCAGACAAACAGGAACAGAAAGAAAATGTTGAATAAAGAAGAAGTGGCTACCGATCTCCAAACAATCTTGAGATCGGTAGCCATACATGAAGTGAAGAGAATTGAAAGAAGAAGTGGCTACCGATCTCCAAACAATCTTGAGATCGGTAGCCATATATGAAGAGAATTGAAGGAGAAGTGGCGATCGATCTCCATACAACACAGAGATCGATCGCCACTATACTAATCCGCTTGAAGCACTTAAAAAGAAGCAGCGATCGATCTCCACAACTGCCAGAGACCGATCGCTATGTTACATTACACTTAGAAGAGACAGCGATCAATTCCTATAAAGAACAGAAACCGATCGCTACCCAACATACTCTACACATTTGGAGCAGAAGATTGCAGCGACCGTGCGCCTTACACAGCCAGAGACCGATCGCTAACCAAATTACATATGGAAAGACAACGTGTTTTAATTCGAACCGTTGATATGAAGCGAGATTAAATCCAAACCCTTGATCGGCTGAAAGAAGTTAATAAAAACCCATGTGCAGACCTAATTGGAGTGGCATTCAGCAAATCCAGAGGCCGCGACTGAGAGCACCACCGAGCGAATTCTTCGACGAGGAGGGGCGATCATTCATTCTTCATAGTTTTCTTTTCCTTTCTTTTTAATTTCACTATTTAATTATGCAACTCTTTATTATTATTGTTGTTTATTTTTATTCTAGCATGAACTAAAACGTTTGTTCTAGGGTTTCGATGTAGCTTTACTATGATTGTTTATTTTTCTTGATTCAAGTATTTAATTTTCTGTTTCTGTTCTGTGTTTGAGTAATTTATTCTGAACGTAATGCTTAGGTTTGCTTGATCACCAAAACTAAGAACTTTAGGGTTGATTCGGGATGCGAGAGCGGAGAATTTAACCGTGCACTGAATATTTTGCCTTAAAAAGGATCCTAGGCTAGAGATAGTTAGGACGTTTGAGTGGTAATATAATTTCTTGTTCCTAATGTATTCAATTAATTCTCAGGATTAGAGACCGAGAGGTGATAATTCGTTAGTTGAATAAGTTTATCTTTGCTCGAGAGAGATTGATAAATATTTTCGTGAAATTGCCATCAACACATAGAAATAGGATTTAATTACTTGAATTAGGTTTAATAAATAAGATTAGTTAAGTGAAATCGGAACCCTGGATTTTCTCAACATATAATCTTACTTCTTTATTTTAGAATATTTTATTTAAATTGTTCACTTATTTTATTTGAATTATTTTAGTTTTAAAAATCCAAATCACTAAATTTATTGTTTCTTTTCAAATTAAACTAGAAATTAGATATTCAACTTTTAACATAATTATTCCTCGTGGGATCGACACTCGTACTTTTATATACACTTTATTACTTTTGCGACACGTACACTTGCGTATAACGATTTTTCGCAACAGATATCGTTCTGAGGTTCCGACGAGTTAATCCTGGGCTAAAGTTACTACTTGTTTAGGATTGATTCAGGTCTCCTTGTAACTAAGATGTTGTAAACATTATATGTTCTAGACTACCTCAGTGAATTCTGTTGTTACGCCTTTACTAATCTACTCATACTACTTCTACTATAGTCATTTGTCTTAATTTAAGTCTCTCCACTCCGAGCATCATCAAGTCTCAAAATCTCCTCATTGATGTGCTCAAAACTAGTCATTCTAACTTAAACCATTTATGCATTACTTGGCCTTGACTTGCCAAACACGAGCCGATCTCTAGAAATTTGCTAGCTTATCCTCACTTCTAAGCTTACTTAGAAATTCTCACTCTCTTTATTCTATAAATCGCAAATTTCTTAATTTGCGAACCTTTAAACGCCAATCTACGCTTCTAACCTAACCTCTCATTTATTCCAACGATCTACTTCACCTTTCACTAAATTCCTAAATTCCTCAAGGCTACTTCGGGTCACTAAATTCCTAAATTCCTCAAGGCTACTTCGAGTTTGCCGACTAGTCTATTTTGTTCTCTCCTTTTTGTCAAGTTCCAACTACTCTACTCGACAACCATTCTAAGTTTAACTTTTGAATTCTCTCTTAACCTAGACACTCTTAACTTCATACGAATCCCAAATATACGAGTTCTAAGGTACTTGATCTATTTAATCACACTCCAGGTATTGCAACAATCTAGGGTATCCCTTAATAGGTTTATATCTAACCTTCATCTTTCTTGATTAGTCGTATTTTTTAATACTTCCAGGGGGGTTGTCAATTAGACAGAATCTCTACCTACCTAAAAACCATATTTTTATAGGGTGTATTCCTCTAATTCTTTCTAAACCTTAAATGCGGAAACTCCATTGATTAAATCAAAGTAATCTTACTAATGTATATATTTGGTCTTTATTGTCCTATATGTAGTCTACTGATTTCTCTCCGAGGTTCACCTAATAATCCCTCTACCCACCTTCTATTTCCTTACTTTTCTATTTTCAAGTCTATCGTTATCATCATTATTATTGTTATCTGTTTAACATAAACATATTGTCATACAAGCAATTAAGATAGTACCTGTAATAAGGGAAGGCTGTGCTCCATCGTCGACGTCACCAGGCTCGATAAACGCAAATATCCTGGGCATAACTTTCCTCTGATCAGCGCCTGACTGACCTCGACCCTGCTTCGGGCAGTCTTTAATAAAATGGCCTTGTTCTCCACACCAATAGCATACATTCTTGCCTAATCTGCACGGGCCACTGTGCCCCCTCTGACATTTAGGGCAAATAGGTATCTGAGGATCCCCCTGTACCTGCTTCCCTTTTCCCCGGTCATTACCTCCCTCAAGGGGTCTCTTCACACCCCCCTGCTGCTGGGGCTGTGCACTAGGCTGCCAACCTCGGTTCAGTGACTGAGGTCGAATCTCTCGGAAGAAGCCCTTAGATGGCTCCTTCGGTCTAGTAGGACTCTGCTCAACCGCCTCAATATCAAGCGCCCTGGCCACAAGCTCATCGTAGGATACATTACGTACCCCAGATATCGTAAGGCGCATCCGGAACTCCTGACTAAGTCCCTGTAAAAATCGACGCACCTTGTCCTCGTTGACGCTGACTTGACGTGGCGCAAATCGGGACAGTGCCTCAAACTTCCTCACATACTCGGCAATAGAGCTAACCTGCCGCAACTGCATAAATTCGACCATCTTCGCCTCTCGAACGGTATGGCTGAAGTACTTGTCGAAAAATATCTCCCTGAACCGCTCCCAGCTCATAACAAACACATCCGTAGTGGTCTTGACAGAATCCCACCAGAATCGGGCGTCCAGTGCTAAGTGGTAGGTCGCCTATGCAACCTTCTCTCCATTCTCTATACTCGCATAAGCCATCATATCCTCCATGGTCCGAATCCACTCCTCGGCTAAAGAGGGATCCGTAGATTGTCCGTTGAATATAGGAGGCTGGAGCCTCTGAAATCTCTCCATCCCCTTATTACCAGGAATGGCTGCCTCCCGAGCTCTATCGCCTTCCCGGTTTATCAAATTGCCCAACTGCTCAGACTGTCTCTCCATCTGTTGAGCTTGTCGCTCCATATGCTGGGACTGCTGGGCGATGAAGTCCTTAAGGGTGTCTATTGTATCGTCGCGGTCATCTCGGTCATTTCTTCGACGCACCATACTTATATATCTCCTATAAAATTTTAAAACAAATATCTCTAAGAAACTGAAATTAAATAAAGCTATAAACATACTTACAGTTGATGAAGGATGTCCGCGTAGTGGCTGCGCAGTCGAGCAGTCTACAGAATCGATTTTAAAACCCGGGGGCTCTGATACCATAATTGAAACGACCCTAAAACTGTACCCGTATTTCCCGTACTATACTTTTTTTTTTATCCTAATAACTTTAATTAAACTCTAGACAGAATCTAAACCGAAATTGAAACCAGAATCGAAGTCGGAATTGAAATCTAACTTTAAAATCATTTAAAACAAATATAAACTATTTAATATAACATTTAAGAAACAATTAAAACTATTTAATAAAACATACAAACTTGGGAGGGCAAAATGGGAATTCTGCCCGATGAAGGAGACAGCGCCCGATCGCTGCCCATTGCAGCGACTGGGCGCTGCGCGCCCAGCGATCGCGGCGCCCGATCGCTGCAATGCGCAGCGACTGAGCGCTGCGCGCCGCAGCATTCGCGGCGCCCGAGCGCTGCAATGCGCAGCGACTGGGCGCTGCGCGCCGCAGCGTTCGCGGCGCCCGAGCGCTGCATTGGCAGCGCTCGATCGCTGCACGTCTCCACCCCCGCCTGCTTTGCTTCTTTCTTTTCTTTCTACACTTATGCTCTCTGGAATCTCAAATTCCAGAGAGCAACACACTTCATCCCAACTCTCCCCCAACTCTCTGGAATCACCTACTTTCGTACCAATTTCTCGTTAATAATCACAATAAACTCGACCCACATATATATCCTACACTCAACCAAATTACAGCGGACTTTGCGAAATCCAACTGCGTGGATAGCTCTAAAAAAACCGAGCCTATCCGTAACCAATCAAAACATTTCTATAACGTTAAATAAAGCTTTAAACCAAAACATTTCTATAAATAGTTTACCCAACAGTTCCAGAATTTCAAACAAATATCATTACCTAAACACCCTATACATCTTCTATCAATTATCCCAAAACATTCCCAAAAATCTATACATACTATCCCCACGGGTGGATGAAGCCTCGACTGCGCCAGCACACCACCACAGCCATCCTCCGTCAACTGGACTATGCCTCAGGTGGAGGGATCTCGTCCTCACCTGGCTCTATGTCACTTACACCATACAACACACTATGAGATAAAATCTCAATAAGGCTCGTAAATGTAAATGCTATGCTATGCTGTGTTGTGCTGTGCTATGGTATGTCATGCTATGCTGTGCACTGTAGGTGTCACCGAAATCCTATCCCCCTAACCGGAGAGAGCTCATCCAAACTGTAAGCCTTTCGGCCGGTAAACTGTAAGCCTTTCGGCCGGTAAACTGTAAGCCTTTCGGCCGGTAAACTGTAAGCCTTTCGGCCGGTAAACTGTAAGCCTTTCGGCCGGTAAACTGTAAGCCTTTCGGCCGGTAAACTGTAAGCCTTTCGGCCGGTAAACTGTAAGCCTTTCGGCCGGTAAACTGTAAGCCTTTCGGCCGGTAAACTGTAAGCCTTTCGGCCGGTAAACTGTAAGCCTTTCGGCCGGTAAACTGTAAGCCTTTCGGCCGGTAAACTGTAAGCCTTTCGGCCGGTAAACTGTAAGCCTTTCGGCCGGTAAACTGTAAGCCTTTCGGCCGGTAAACTGTAAGCCTTTCGGCCGGTAAACTGTAAGCCTTTCGGCCGGTAAACTGTAAGCCTTTCGGCCGGTAAACTGTAAGCCTTTCGGCCGGTAAACTGTAAGCCTTTCGGCCGGTAAACTGTAAGCCTTTCGGCCGGTAAACTGTAAGCCTTTCGGCCGGTAAACTGTAAGCCTTTCGGCCGGTAAACTGTAAGCCTTTCGGCCGGTAAACTGTAAGCCTTTCGGCCGGTAAACTGTAAGCCTTTCGGCCGGTAAACTGTAAGCCTTTCGGCCGGTAAACTGTAAGCCTTTCGGCCGGTAAACTGTAAGCCTTTCGGCCGGTAAACTGTAAGCCTTTCGGCCGGTAAACTGTAAGCCTTTCGGCCGGTAAACTGTAAGCCTTTCGGCCGGTAAACTGTAAGCCTTTCGGCCGGTAAACTGTAAGCCTTTCGGCCGGTAAACTGTAAGCCTTTCGGCCGGTAAACTGTAAGCCTTTCGGCCGGTAAACTGTAAGCCTTTCGGCCGGTAAACTGTAAGCCTTTCGGCCGGTAAACTGTAAGCCTTTCGGCCGGTAAACTGTAAGCCTTTCGGCCGGTAAACTGTAAGCCTTTCGGCCGGTAAACTGTAAGCCTTTCGGCCGGTAAACTGTAAGCCTTTCGGCCGGTAAACTGTAAGCCTACATCTTCTATCATTATCCCAAAACATCCCAAAATCTATACATACTATCCCCACGGGTGGATGAAGCCTCGACTGCGCCAGAACACCACCACAGCCATCCTCCGTCAACTGGACTATGCCTCAGGTGGAGGGATCTCGTCCTCACCTGGCTCTATGTCACTTACACCATACAACACACTATGAGATAAAAATCTCAATAGGCTCGTAAATGTAAATGCTATGCTATGCTGTGTGTGCTGTGCTATGGTATGTCATGCTATGCTGTGCACTGTAGTGTCACCGAACTCCATCGGCCGGTAAACTATAAGCCTTTCGCCGGTAACACTGTAAGCCTTTCGGCCGGTAAACTGTAAGCCTTATGGCCGTTTCAGTCTTTGCATCATCTTTATAACGATGTGCGGAAATTCATTTTCTATGCTTTTCTTTAAAACACGTGATGCATGAACAATTCTATATCTTAAAGTAAACAAACAATAATGTATACCATCAAGACTGTAATCGGTAACCATAATCTATAAACAACTAAACCTGTCTACCCAACCAAAACAAATAAACATACGCATCTCCAAAACTCCTCGAGACGACATTCGAAGTACGGTGTAGGCCAATCGGCCAAAACAAGAATCACGAGAACTTACCTCGTGCACGCTGCAATCCAAGCTTCGTCCACGAGCGCTGTTTACCTAAGCAATTTACAAGGATTGACGTTAAAACAAGTTTAAGTTAATAAACTTCCAAATTGTCAAAACCTTGACTAAGCTTTCTAAAGTTTTAATCCATTTCATCGAGCCATTTATTTGAGAAATTTACGCTCGGCACCTCAATTCTCGAATTACGAACTTTTCTGAAAATCCTAAAATTCTCGGATTTTAAACTTTTTCACGAATTGATCCAACTTCGTCCAATAACGTTTAATACGTTCAATAGATACTTATTTAAGGCTAACCTATTAATTACGAACCCTAAATCTCATTTTAAGTCGAAACCCTAAACGAACCTAATTATTTAAAACTCCGAAATCATCGAAATAAAAGCTCTAAGATCGTAGGTTCATACCTAGAACGTCGATTGAAGGAAGAATCGAGAAGAATGGAGACAATCGGAAGGAAGATCGGAGGTTGAAGTGAGAAATCGCCTGAGGAAGAGGGTTCCGTCGTGCAGAGGAAAAAGAGAAAACAAAATAACAGAGAAGAAAGTGTTCTGCCGAGGAGAAAGAGAAAAGAAATATAGTTTTTATTAATTTACTTTGCAAAATTACTATTTTGCCCTTCTTTAGTTTTTCTTCCTTCGGTTCGTTAATTGGCTAACAATCCGGGTTCACCAAACCTCCTAATTTCACCAACAAGTCCAACTTATTATTTGGGATTTATTAAAACTGTCCGTTCACAATTTAGACCTCGTTTACTATTTTTACGAGAACGTCTTTTACATTACGAAAAGTGTATTTACTCGGAACATAGTGTTCGGTCTCCGAAAATTCCCATAATTTCCTTAAAATTCTTATTAATCGTTAGGATCGTAATGACGCTTTCTTTTCGGGAAACGGACCTGATTTGACATATTTACCAAAAATGCCATTATATAATAAAATAATAATATAATACCTTATATCTGGAATCCGTACAAGCCGGATATTACAGTTAAGCGGCCTACACGGGTCCCGTGGTTTTTACTCTCGTTTTGAGAGGTTTTCCACGCTAAAATGTGTCTTGCATTGTGGATGTGATCTTATTGTTAGTTGTTCAATTACTCTTATACTTGGTTAATTGGGAAAGATTTTTGATACAAACTTCCGTTGCGACGAACACTTTCCCATCAAAGTGGTATCAGAGAGAGTTTTTGATTTGGGTATAAGGATGGAGACTAACACATCTAGAATGGTGAGCTTGAATGGATCAAATTACAATATTTGGAAGGCTAAAATGGAAGACTTGCTCTATGTTAAAGGTTTTCATTTGCCGGTGTTCTCTATAGAAAAACCCGATGACAAAAGCGATGATGAGTGGAATTTGTTGCATAGACAAGTATGTGGTTACATTCGTCAATGGGTTGATGACAATGTTTTGAATCATGTGATATCGATTTCTCATGCTCGTACTCTTTGGTCTAAACTTGAAGAATTGTATGAGAGGAAGACGGGAAATAATAAGTTATTTTTGATCAAGCAAATGATGTCATTAAGGTATCAAGGTGGTCTTCCGATTACCGACCACTTGAATACTTTTCAAGGAATCATTAATCAATTGGCCGCAATGAAACTTACATTTGATGACGAGATACAAGGTTTATGGCTCCTTGGTACTTTGTCTAACTCATGGGAGACTTTTCGAACGACGTTGTCGAATTCAGCTCCGAATGGTGTTATCTCGATGGATTTAGTCAAGAGCAGTGTGTTGAATGAAGAGATGAGACGAAAGGCACAAGGTTCTTATTGTTTGTGATAATGATGTTAAGAATGTTAATGTATCTTGTGATGAGATGGATTGGATCGTGGATAGTGGTGCTTCTACTCATGCTACCTCACGACGAGATCTTTTCTCAACATATGAGGTCGGTGATTTTGGTGTTGTTCGTATGGGCAATAGTGGTTAAGCTAATGTAGTCGGAATAGGTGACGTTTGTGTTGAGACAACTAATGGCACTACTCTTGTTCTCAAAGGTATTAAGCATATTCCCGATATTCGCTTCAATCTTTTGTCAGTTGGAAGGTTGGATGATGAAGGCTTTTGCAATTCTTTTTCGAGTGATGAATGGAAGCTTAAAAAGGGATTGATGGTTGTTGCAAAAGGCAAGCGGCGTTCGAATTTATATGTCATCCGGTTTGGGATATCCAAGTGTTGCATCAACACTTGTGACAGTGATACTTCTTCTGAGTTGTGGCACAAGCGTTTGGCTCATATAAGTGAGAAAGGATTGGCTATGTTGGCTAAGAAGAATGTGTTATGTGGGGTTTCAAATGTGCACTTAAAGAGGTGTTCATATTGTTTGGCCGGGAAACAAAGACGGGTGTCGTTTAGATCATCCGAATCGAAAAGAAAGTCAGAGTTACTAGACTTGGTACATTCCGATGTGTGTGGGCCGATGAAGTCAAGATCACTTGGTGGTGCGTACTACTTTGTAACCTTTATCGATGATCATTCTCGAAAAGTTTGGGCTTATACATTAAAGACGAAAGATGAAGTGCTAGATACCTTTAAAGTGTTTCAAGCTTCGGTCGAGAGGGAAATCGGGAAAAAGTTGAAGTGTATTCGAACGGATAACGGGGGTGAGTACATTGGACCTTTTGATGAGTATTGTCAAGAACAAGGTATTCGTCATCAAAAGTCGCCTCCGAAAACACCGCAATTGAATGGGTTGGCCGAAAGAATGAATAGAACATTGGTGGAAAGGGTGAGGTGTTCGCTTTCACAAGCAAAATTACCGAGATATTTTTGGGGTGAAGCATTGAGTACGGTGGTACATGTGTTAAACCTCACACCATGTGTTCCCTTGAATTTTGATGTGTCGAACCGTGTTTGGAGTGGTAAAGATGTCTCTTATAATCATCTACGGGTATTTGGGTGTATGGCTTACGTGCATGTTCCCAAAGATGAGAGGTCAAAGTTGGATGACAAGACCAAGAAGTGTGTGTTTGTTGGCTATGGTCTTGATGAGTTTGGATATCGATTCTTTGATCCGATTAATAGGAAGCTTGTTCGTAGTCGAGATGTTGTATTCATGGAGGATTATACCATTGAAAATATCGACAAGATGGACAAGGTTGATTCTACTCAAGCAAATGAAGAGATGGTTGACATGGATCCAATTTCAATTGCTCTTACCCCGATAATCACTGACTATGTCCCAATTGAGAATCAAGGTATGGATTTACATATGGTAATCCTTTAAATACTAATGATTTTGTTGATGTTGATTCTAGCGTTCAAGCTAATGTTGAAAATGCCAATGAGCAAGAAAATGAAAATGTTGAGGAATTCATTTCTTCTAATGAACCAAGGCGGTCTACTCGTGAGAGACGTCCTTCGGTTAGGTACCCGTCACATGAGTATGTATTTCTCACCGATGGAGGAGAACCCGAGAGCTTTCAAGAAGCATTGGAAGATGAAAACAAAAAGGAATGGATGGATGCCATGGAGGATGAGATGCAATCCCTTCGTGAGAATAACACTTTCGAGCTAATAAAGTTGCCTAAAGGCAAGAAGGCTTTGAAAAATAGATGGGTGTATCGATTGAAGCAAGATGAACATACTTCACAACCTCGATACAAAGCTCGGTTGGTAGTTAGAGGCTTTTCGCAAAGAAAAGGTATTGATTTTAGCGAGATTTTTGCTCCAGTAGTCAAAATGCAATCCATTCGTGTTGTTCTTGGTTTAGCCGCTAGTCTTAACCTAGAGATTGAACAAATGGATGTGAAGACGGCTTTTCTTCACGGGGACTTACAAGAAGAGATATACATGGAGCAATCGAAGGGTTTCCAAGAAAAGATGAAAGAAGGCTATGTTTGCAAATTGGTAAAGAGCCTTTACGGTTTGAAACAAGCGCCACGAAAATGGTATCGCAAGTTTAGTTCGGTAATGCTTGAACATGGGTACAAGATGAACAAAACCGATCATTGTGTTTTTGTGCGAAAATTCTCTGATGGTGATTTTATTATTCTTTTGCTCTATGTCGATGATATGTTGATTGTTGAAAGGAACATTTCAAGAATCAATGAGCTAAAAGGGACTTTGAGTGAGTCGTTTGCTATGAAAGATTTGGGGCCAGCGCGTCAAATCCTTGGGATTCAAGTCATTCGTGATCGAGATGCCAAGAAATTGAATTTGTCGCAAGAAAAGTACATTGAGAAAGTTCTTCGACGCTTCAACATGGATAAAGCTAAAGCAGTGAGTGTTCCTCTTGCTTCCCACTTTAAGCTTAGTCATAATCATTGTCCTTCTATCGATGATGAGAAGTTGTCTATGAAGAACGTACCGTATTCTTTTGCGGTTGGTAGTTTGATGTACGCTATGGTTTGCACAAGACCCGATATAGCACACTCCGTTGGAATGGTGAGTAGATATCTTTCGAATCCGGGAAGACATCATTGGGAGGCCGTGAAGTGGATTATGAGATATCTCCGGGGAACGACGAATCTTAGATTAACTTTAGGATGTGAGAAGCCTATGTTGGTTGGGTTTACAGATTCAGATTTAGCCGGAAGCTTGGATGATCGAAAATCTACTTCGGGGCATATAGTGACTTATGCTGGGGGAGCCGTGGCATGGCAATCTAAATTGTAAAAGTGTGTTGCACTTTCTACTACCGAAGCCGAGCTTATAGCAGCCGTGGAGGCAACAAAAGAATTGTTGTGGTTGAAAAAGTTCATGATAGAACTTGAGTTGAAGCAACCAACGTATGTCTTATTTTGTTATAATCAAAGTGCAATTCATCTTGCGAAAAATTCTTCATTTCACTCGAAGTCAAAACATATTGAAATTTGTTATCATTGGATTCGTGACGTTTTGAACGATAAGATGTTAGAACTTGAAAAGATTCACACAGATGATAATGGCTCAGATATGTTGACAAAGGTATTGTCCCGGAATAAGTTTGAGTTTTGTCGCTCGGTTGCCGGGTTGACAACGCCCTCCAACTAGTCGGTCGGGGGAGTTTGTTGGGTTTTTTCCTCCTAATTGGAATGGCCCAATTTGATGTGGCCTTGATTTTAGGCCCATGTTTTGAATGACATCTAGGGTTTGTATGTGGATTATTTTATAACACAAGAGAGAAGATAGAAGAGAAAAAACCAAATCTATTTTCAGATTTTATTGTAGCAGCTGGAGAAGAATCGCGTTTGCTGGAGTTTGCACCATTAGATCGGCTTGAAATTTCGACAGCTTGTTCGTGATATCTGGGGCTACATTCTGAACGGTGGAGATCGGTTTTTGAGGCTTCTAAGTCTCTCCGACAGAGGAAAAACAGAACAGCGGTTTTTGGGTAACCCTTTTCAATTTCTTCTTATTTGATGTTCTTGTGCTTTGTTGATTGCCAAGATTGTTGCTTTATCTTGATGAAAATGTTGTATGCCTCTAGTTTGATGATCTAGAGAGAACTTTGATTGTATCCATATTGATTATAGTGGATTGTTAAGCGGCCTACACGGGTCCCGTGGTTTTTACTCTCGTTTTGAGAGGTTTTCCACGCTAAAATGTGTCTTGCATTGTGGATGTGATCTTATTGTTAGTTGTTCAATTACTCTTATACTTGGTTAATTAGGAAAAAATTTTGATACAAACTTCCGTTGCGACGAACACTTTCTCATCATTCATTACAATATCAACCATTCACACTTAATCAACCAAATTATTGTCGCAGATTAGTCAAATCCAGTGTTTCTGCAACTAATATTTTCCCAACAACATAATTGAGACTGGTCGATAAAGCAAAGTATTCCCGGAATTTTCTAGTGGGACCAAGAATTCTATTTTTGCTTATTTATAGAAATCTAATTTTTCTTCTCACAATTTATTGCAGGTAAGAGACCCGCAAATAGACAACTTTGGACGATCAAATCTTGTTGGGGGGGAGTTGTGAGTAATTTAATGGGAGGCCAGAGATGGCTCAATGCATTGATGATGCCTCTTCTAAGTGGCAGATTTTTTGAGTTGCTGCATCATGGAGCTATTTATGCACTGTTACTGCCCATTTTTGTGTTTATCCAATCTTTTGGGAGAACGATATGGTTTTATTTGTTAATTATCTTATAGTTCAGAGTTTTTTCAAGTAAATTATCATTATTTGAAAAGAAAAATTAATAATTTGTTAAATATTTGTAAAATTATTTTTCTTCATTGAATGATTATGTCTTCTGAACAAAATCATATTCCCAAAAAAGGCAACTTGCCTTCTTCCACGGGTGATGGGTCCTTCTGCTTCGCCAATTGGTTTTAACCAATTCACTAGCTGTTTATATGTAATTAATTTTATAATATAAGCCCATCAAATCTTGTGTTCATGTCACGCGTGGTTGTACTTATTTAATTTTATTGATAATCTATGATTTAAAATTCGACAACTATCCAAATTAAAAAAAAAAGGAAATAAATATTAATTTTAGAGGCAAAATGTACTAGAGGTTGAGTCACTTGAGATGAGGATGATGTCATTTTCCATGAGAAAATTCATGTACAGGTATTAAAAAAAGTGGGTCTCCTAAGTATATAAATTTCAGAGATAGGCTTGTCCTGCAATATAATTAATGGTATGAGATTGGATATGAAGGAGATAATATCTTCTGGTTCAGCCAGTGGGAGGAGGAAGATGTGATTGAATTGAATGCTGCTGCCGCCTCACTGGATAAGATCTAAATGCTCATTTATGTCTAGATCGTTGCGAGGTGTGATGACGAATTTATGGACATAATGCAGATTTGACAGATAATAAAAATGTTTAAACCAGAAAAAGAACTGGGTTTTGCTTTGTAATTCAAGTGCAGATATGTATGTACTCCAGGAAGAAGTATGAATAATTTGGGCATACCCATTTTATAGACTAAAATCAAATATTCAAATGACAGAAGAAGAAAAGCTACATTAAGACATTGGGATCTCTTACGCAGCAATGTTTACTTGAAAATAACATGTCACTCTTCAACTTACGATACCCAAAGTTTTTGAAAGATTACGATTAGTTCTGCGGTGTCACACAGGGTGTTACAGGGTGTTATGTGTAACACCTATAATAAATGCAATGATGGACAATATAAAATGCGGAAATAAATAACACAGGAGGTTGATAACGCAGTTTGACAATCAGCCTACATCTGCGGGGCCACGCCCAGATATAAAAACATTTCTTTGAGTTCACGAAATTATAAGACAATCGGACTTATATAAATAAAGACTCCCTCTTATCTTTGTCGCCGCCTTTAGCTAATTTCTCCAAGGAAACTGTTTTTGCGAGATCCCCTCGACTTTAGAACGACCTCTCCCGAGATCTAGATAACAACAAGATCCCCTCGTTGTTGGTTCCTCCCGAAACCCGTGTTATGGCAAGATCCCCTCGCCCACGATCAAGAACGACAAGCTCCCCTTGTCTAAGAAACAAAACTCTTCCCGAGTTCAGATGCAGCCTCCTCCCGAGACTGAGTTTCAATGAAGAACAAATAATATTGCCTCCTGGGACACCTCCTGGAACACCAGATCGAAATCCTCGGATGCAATACACAGCACACTCAATAAAAACAATGAAATCCACATATTAGGTCGAGTGTGCAAAACAATCACTAACTCAAACGCAGAAGTGATGAGAGTGAAAGAAAACCGACGGCTTGGAAAAACGAAGAAACCTTCTCTCGTGTAAAATCAATACTCCGTCGTCAATCAGCTTCCACAGAGGCACGAAAGCCTTAAATAATATTGGTAACTTCTATATCTTCAATTCAGTCAGTTACCAAATCGGTTATAGCGCCGCAAGAATTAAGGAAAACAAATCTTAACAAATTCGGTTTTGTGACACCTCATGTGACACTTTAGGAAAGTTTCTATAACTACTCGGATATTCGTCCAAAAATTCAGGAAAGCATCCCATTAATCATGGAAACTCAGAGCTCAGCAAATCGTGCTAAATCTACAGCAAATCGGCTTTCCAAATAAAACTTTTCCAAAAAACAAGTGCATATCCTTTTTTCAATATCTTTCCAAATATCATTGTTTCCTTATTTTTCTCTTCCACATAATCATCATGACTGTTGACCAGACGCCATCCAATAAACAGAATCGACTATTTCTTGATCACCAAGAATTAAATCATCAAATTGGAAAATCATGAAATTAACATATTATTTTCATAAATATGTATATATATATATATATATATTGCCAAAAATACTATTGCCAATACATATGCAAATCTTTGCATTTACAGTTTTTGATACAATAACATTGCTACAAGGCGACGCTACCTGGTAAGTGGGATTTCATCGGATGTAGGTGAAACTGCATACATAAATTGATCGTTCCCAGTCGATATGTTGCAGATAATCTCAGGATCAGCACATCTCTTGAGTTGTTGAAGCACATCACTCATGTCAGGCCTGTTGAAATTATAGCTTAATTCTATTAATATATTTAGTTCATGTATGTTTTTAATAAGGTTCATGGTTTAAGTCAATGTATTTGTGAAAGTGTATCTAGGAAGTTGTAATAGATACATTAATGCATGTATTGCATTAATGAGGAGGTTCATGTATTGCCCTCAAATATGTACCAAATAGTCCTATAAATAGGATCTATGTCTAAGCTTTTAGTATCAAGTCATTGTCAAGAAGTCATTTCTATAATCTAGTTTGCTCTCTCTAGTTGTATTTCTCTTCCTCCTACTTCCTTTCTCTTAAAATCCCTCTTCCTCATTCCAACAAATTGGTATCAGAGCTCGGATTTTCGATCTTGTAGAAATGTCGAATTCTACATTTCCTTTCCATTTCCCTCAACTTACAAAAGATAATTACGAGAATTGGTGCATTCGTATGAAAGCTTTGCTTGGATCGCAAGACGTATGGGAGATTGTTGATAGAGGCTTCGAGGAGCCTCGTGATGATTCCGCCATGACGCCTAATCAAAGGGAGACGCTACAAAGAATGCGTAAGAGAGACCAACAAGCTCTCACCCTTATTCATCAATGTCTAGATGAAGTTACATTTGAGAGAGTTTCAAATGCAACCACCGCCAAGCAAGCATGGGAGATTCTACAAAATTCTTGTCAAGGAGTTGATAAGGTTAAAAAGGTACGTCTTCAAATCTTACGAGGAGAATTTGAAGTGTTACGAATGCAGGAATCCGAGTCCATAGCGGATTTCTTTTCGAGGGTTTTGGCGATCGTAAACCAAATGAAGAGATATGGAGAAAGAATAGAAGATGTTCGCATCAATGAAAAGATTCTTCGCTCGTTGTATTCAAAGTTTGATTACGTGGTTGTAGCTATCGAGGAGTCCAAGGATTTAGCTACCATAACGGTTGACCAACTCATGGGTTCTTTACAAGCTCATGAAGAGAGAATCAACAAGAAGAAAGAGGAGCCAATCGAGCAAGTTTTGGCTACCAAACTCTCCGTGAATGAAAAGGAGAATGAACGTGGGAGAAGTCAACGAGGAAGAGGACGAGGACGGGGACGTGGACGAGGTAGAGGAAGAGGTCGAGGATGGCAAAATTTTGACAATAGAGAGAAGAGTCAAGAGAACAATAGAGGAAGCAACTCAAAGAGAAATGATAAATCAAGTGTTCAATGCTACAATTGCCAAAAGCACGGACATTTTGCTCGCGATTGTTGGAGTCCCAAAAATATCAAAGAAACAGCGAATTATGCTCAAAACGAAGAGGTAGAAGAAAATTTGTTTCTTGCTTACAAAGAGGGAGAAGGAAGCAAGAGCAATATGTGGTATCTTGACAATGCTGCAAGCAATCACATGTGTGGTGACAAAAGCAAATTCAAAGAGATCGACAACTCAGTGACTGGATTAGTCACATTTGGAGATGACTCCAAAGTTCAAATTGAAGGCAAAGGTACGATTATAATTCGTATGAAGAATGGTGATCATAAACTCATTAACAATGTCTACTATGTTCCAAGTATGAAGAGCAACATATTGAGTTTAGGGCAACTCTTGGAGAAAAACTATGAAGTTCACATGAAGGATTGTACTCTCCTACTTCAAGATGATAGAAGAAATGTGATCGCGAAGGTACCAATGACAAAAAATAGAATGTTCATGCTAGATATTCAAGCCGATGTTGCTCGATGTTTGAAGACTTGTACAAAAGACATCTCATGGCTTTGGCATTTGAGACTTGGCCATCTTAACTTTGGTGGTTTGAAGTTATTGGGCCAGAAAAGGATGTTGACGGGTTTGCCGTCTATAGATCAACCAGCCCAGTTATGTGAAGGGTGTCTTGCTGGGAAACAATTTCGAAAGAGTTTTCCTAAGGAGTCGACATCAAGAGCAAGTAAACCACTTCAACTTATTCATGCAGATGTATGCGGACCGATTAAGCCTTTGTCATTCGGTAAAAATCGATATTTTCTTCTCTTCATTGATGATTTTAGCAGAAAAACTTGGGTTTATTTTTTGAAGGAGAAATCTCAAGTTTTTGAAGTGTTTAAAAAATTCAAAGCGTATGTGGAAAGACAAAGTGGACGTTCCATCAAAGCTTTGAGATCTGATAATGGAGGTGAGTTTACTTCTAATGAGTTTAAAGAGTTTTGTGAAGCATAGGGCATCCGAAGATTCCTTACCGTTCCAAGGTCTCCTCAGCAAAACGGTGTTGTTGAAAGGAAGAATCGAACCATTCTCAACATGGCACGAAGTATGCTAAAAACTAAAATGATGCCGAAAGAATTCTGGGCAGAAGCTGTTAATTGTGCTGTTTACCTATCAAATAGGTGTCCGACAAGAAGCTTGTGGAACAAAACACCTCAAGAAGCATGGAGTGGAAGAAAACCAAGTGCTTCTCATTTAAGAGTGTTTGGTAGCATTGGCTATGTACATGTCCCAGATCAACAAAGATCAAAGCTTGATGATAAAAGTAAGAAGTACATTTTTGTCGGTTATGATCAATACTCCAAAGGCTACAAGCTTTATGATCCAATTATTGGGAAGAAATTTGTTAGTAGAGATGTGGAGTTTAATGAAGAAGATTTTTGGAATTGGAATGACGAAGACAAGAAAAGATACGAATTCTTTCCTTTATTTGATGAGGAACAGAGAAACGAAGTTCAAGAGCCCATTACACCTCCAAGATTACCAACAATATTAAATACACCTTCATCTTCTTCAAGTGGAAGCTCAAGTGAAAGAGAGCCTCGTATGAGAAGTCTTGAAGATCTTTATGAGGTAACACAAAATTTAAGTGAAGATCTAACTCTCTTTTGTCACTTTGTTGATTGTGAGCCCATAGTATTTGAAGAAGTTGTGAAAGATGAAAATTGGAGGATTGCCATGGATGACGAGATTGCCTCAATTGAAAAGAACAAGACATGGGAGTTAGCAACCATTCCGAAAGGTCAAAAGCCTATTGGTGTTAAGTGGATCTTCAAAGAAAAGAAGAATGCAAAAGGAAAAGTGGAGAAATACAAAGCCAGGTTAGTGGCGAAAGGATATAGTCAACGACCGGGTATTGACTATGGAGAAATATTTGCTCCTGTTGCCAGGTTAGAAACTATTCGATTGGTTATCTCTCTAGCTGCACAAAATAGATGGAAGATTCATCAAATGGATGTCAAATCAGCATTCTTGAATGGAGTTCTTGAAGAGGATGTTTATGTCGAACAACCTCAAGGATACATTGTAAAGGGTAACGAAGATAAGGTATTGAAGTTGAAGAAAGCACTTTATGGCCTGAAGCAAGCTCCAAGAGCTTGGAATAGTCGAATCGATAAGTACTTCCTCGAGAATGGGTTTATCAAATGCCCATATGAACACTCTCTCTATGCTAAGGTGCGTGAAAATGGAGATGTCTTATTTGTTTTCTTGTATGTTGATGATTTGATTTTTACGGGGACAAATCCAACTATGTATGAAGAATTCAAGCAAGCAATGACCAAGGAGTTCGAGATGACAGATATTGGTCTAATGTCCTATTATCTTGGCATAGAGATCGATCAAAGAGATGATGGAATTTTTGCATCACAAGAAAGTTATGGAAGAGAAATTCTAAAGAAATTCAAGATGGAGAATTGTCGGCCTGTGAGTACTCCTGTGGCATGTGGAGTAAAATTATCGAAAAATGAGGAAGGAGAGAAAGTTGACTCTACAACTTTCAAAAGCCTGGTTGGAAGTTTGAGGTATTTAACTTGCACAAGACCAGATATTCTTTTTGGAGTTGGACTGGTCAGTCGATTTATGGAGTCACCAACTGTGACACATTTTCAGGCAGCTAAGCGGATTCTTCGTTATATCAAAGGTACAATTAATTTTGGCATGCTTTATTCATTTTCTAATGAATTTAAGCTTGTGGGATATAGCGATAGTGATTGGGGTGGAGATATAGATGATCGAAAGAGCACAGCAGGTTTTGTTTTCTACATGGGTACTACTGCTTTTACATGGAGTTCGAAGAAACAACAAATTGTGACTCTATCCACCTGTGAAGCTGAATATGTTGCAGCTACTTCTTGTGTATGCCATGCTATATGGCTGAGAAGATTGTTGAAAGAACTACAAATGCCACAAGAAGAACCTACAGAAATTTTTGTTGACAACAAGTCAGCTATTGCATTGGCAAAGAATCCTGTGTTTCATGATAAGAGCAAGCATATAGATACGAGGTATCATTTTCTCCGTGATTGCATTACGAAGTCTGAAGTGCAAGTGAAGTATGTGAAGTCCAATGATCAAGTTGCAGATATTTTCACGAAGCCTCTCAAATATGACACTTTCAGCAAGCTAAGGATGATGCTCGGAGTTATAAGGAATTAAGCTTAAAGGAGGATGTTGAAATTATAGCTTAATTCTATTAATATATTTAGTTCATGTATGTTTTTAATAAGGTTCATGGTTTAAGTCAATGTATTTGTGAAAGTGTATCTAGGAAGTTGTAATAGATACATTAATGCATGTATTGCATTAATGAGGAGGTTCATGTATTGCCCTCAAATATGTACCAAATAGTCCTATAAATAGGATCTATGTCTAAGCTTTTAGTATCAAGTCATTGTCAAGAAGTCATTTCTATAATCTAGTTTGCTCTCTCTAGTTGTATTTCTCTTCCTCCTACTTCCTTTCTCTTAAAATCCCTCTTCCTCATTTGTTGTGGATCTCTTACAGTGCAAGACATTGCAACATCCACCACTTTCCAGGCTGCATATTTATTATACTGACCGTTAAACCGTGCATCGACGATTCTTTCGATATCTCCTCTTTCAATTATCGGCTTTGCCCAGTCAAGTATGTGAATTGTGATTCCCTGAAATCTTGATAATGCGGGACGGCCGGTGATTAGCTCAAACAAAATAACCCCAAAGCTGTACACATCGCTTTCCTTTGTTAAATTTCCAGACGTGGCAAATCTGTTGGATCATAAAAAACATCAGATTTTACTCTTTCTGCAAATTTGGCCTATAGTTGTGTGATATTCTTTATGCTGCACTTACTCAGGACACAAGTATCCTTTTGTACCAACGAGTTTACTTGGCATGGGAGGTTGCTCCATTCCGGTTTCTATTGCTCTGGATAACCCAAAATCACTGATCTTTGCTTCCATCTTGCCATCCAACAGTATATTAGCAGTCTTCAAATCTCTGTGAACGATACTTGGCTTGCAACCATTATGTAGATATTCCAATCCTACACATTCGCCAAAGGGGACCGTGAGAGAGAAACAGAGACAGAGACAGAGACAGATTACAAACCATGAGCGGCACTAGCAGCAATTTGAAGTCTTTGCTTAAAGCTTGGGCTTGACACTGCAACCAAGAGTAATCAATTTAGCTTTGCCATGTAAAAAGGGATCTTGTTTATGATATCAGCAGCAAGCAGTCAAAAAACCTGATAAGTATTTCTCCAAATTTCCATTTTCCATGAATTCGTAGATGAGGATCTTGTAGTTTCCCTCGTCACAATACCCACGAAGAGAAACCAAGTTTCGATGGTGAATATACACTAAAAATTTAACCTGCAAGTCAAATGACTGCATAAATCGAATGTTTCTAAACAAAACGAAAACCTCCACACTATTTCACTTTACCTCTGCTAGGAATTCCTTGTATCCTTGACGCGATGATAAGGAAAGTAACTTCACGGCCACTGAAGTTCCATCTGTGAGAGCACCCCTATAAACTTTACCAAATCCTCCTTGACCAATTTGGTCGCTGAAGTTATTGGTAAAACCCAAAACCTGAGAGTAAGAATATCTCTCCGACTTCCGTGAATCTTTTATTCCGTGAATATCTCCCAAAACAAGGGGAGGGAGTCTGTTAATCATGCTCATCAACAAGAAAATGCCACTTTGAAGCTGATGTAAGTGACCTGAAATCTTCCTTCGTTTGAATATAAATATAATGGCTAATATGATCAGGACGAGGACCAAAGATGCTGCAACGGATACCACGACTGGAAAAAGTAGAGTTTTTTTCTCTCTCTCTTTCTCTTTCTCGCATGGTTTTGATAAACAAAGATCTGGGTTTTCGTCCAAACTGAGACGAGAATAAAAAACTCAAATTCAATATTTTTTTTCGCACATAAATTGTTTCTGCACGGTTGCTTTTGACAATACAGATGAAATCAGATAGAATGAGCTTTTTTGTCGATTAGATAATAATTAACTAAAGGGCCGGGGCTCCAGCTGACCTCAAACTTATTCTTCCATCTTCAGACTTCTGGAGAAGAGCCTCAGGAATTGAGCCAGAGAGCTTGTTCCCAGTTAGAACACTGCATAGCCAAATGGTCAAATATTATATTGATTTTCGAAACTCTCAGAAACCTTGAGGAACAATCTGAAGCTTCTCGCAATTTATTTGTTATAATTGGGTGTGACCCGAATTCTATATGGGCCAGACCGGTTAGGCCCATTTTGAGAATCTCATTAGGGTTTTGTTTTCTCTATAAATTGATGTAAACTAGAGTCACAAAACCTGCGGTTGTATTTCGATCTTCATAGTAGATTTGTTCCTCTGCCCGTGGTTTTTTCCTTTTAGGGTTTTTCCACGTAAATCTTCGTGTCCACAATTTTTTTTCTCGTTTTTCCAATTTCGTTTCGATTTCGGTTTTTCAACAATTGGTATCAAAGCAAGTTGAAGTTTTTTTTTTTTTTTTCGAAAATCAAGGTTTGATTTTTCGAAGGTATCGAACGAATTTTAGGTTTGCAATTTTGGTGAAAATTTGCAATTTTGGAGAGAAAAAGAAATTTGAAGAAAAAAAAAAAAGGTGAAAAGCAAATTTTGCTTCTCTGGTTCATCTTCTTCGCCCGAGCCGCAGCACCCCGACGTGAAGCGACATAACAGAACTCTGCCGCGCCGCCGTCGGCGAGCCCCCGTTGCCCTAGTCATCGTCGTTCTGTCAAGCCGTCTATCCGAGCTCGCCGCCGCGAGCTGTTGGTTTCACACAGAACCTTCGCACGCAGAGCCCCGCGCCACGCTACTCATTCGACACCCCTCGCCGCCGATTTCGCACAGGTTTGTGCGAAAATTTTCTGTTTTCTGTCGATCTGTTCTGTTTATCCACCGCCGGCCAAGCTCCGATCTCAGGTTCTCCGGCGTCCGAACAGTGAACAAATTCAAGCTTGGAATTTTGTTCTGGTTTGTGGAGCAAATTGGTGCTTCAGTAAACTTTGATTTTCAGAAATTATTTGGGAGAGATATTTTTGGGGCTAAATATTTGATTGGAATTCTTCAGAAGGCGTGAGCAGGGAAGTAGTTCTTCCTGACTGCGTGAAACGAACAGATTGAACATTTCTGGGTTGTGTTCTGTTATTGAATAATTCTTCAATTTTTGGCAGAAAATTTGTTTTTCTGGATTGTCTTCTTCAAGGAGCGAAGCAAACTGTAAAGCTGTGTGCTTTACTGAGGTCTGCTGGTTTGACTATTTGTTTGTTGTAGTCTATTTCGGCTAAGTATCTTATCAGAATATTGGGTCGAACAGAGAAGAAAGAAAAAAACCTTCAAGTGAAAATTAGTCACTGTTGCTGTTGCCGACCAGTGAATAGAGGAAAGCCGCCCTCACTCAGTTCAACCTTATTATTTTGTTTGTCTTCTTTGTTTCTTCAGGGACAAAACAAGAACAAGTTTTTGTGATATTTTTGGGGTGCAAAAATATCGATTTTGTTGGGAGGTTGAGATTTGAGGAAAGATTTGGATGACAATTTAAAGATGTCATCATTATGGCTTAAATGATTTAAACTTGATTAGCATTAGGTGTCAAGGTGGAGATTGTTTCCTTGCACCGGAATTTCGAAGATGGAGATCGTCAGAGTTCAGTATTCTGGATTCGCTTTGGGTTTGAGCCGAGTAGCCCGTTGAATCTCTTATATGGAATTCGTGTCAAGGTGGCTCATCTGGGGCCGTTGTGGTAGAGGATGACATTTTTAATATTTTGAAGATTTGTTTCCTTGCACCGGAATTTCGAAGGTGGAGATTATCAGAGTTCAGTATTCTGGATTCGTTTTGAGTTGGGCCAAGTAGCCCGTTGGATCTCTTATATGGAATTCGTGTCAAGGTGGAGATTTGTTAGAATTGGGTGTGACCCGAATTCTATATGGGCCAGACCGGTTAGGCCCATTTTGAGAATCTCATTAGGGTTTTGTTTTCTCTATAAATTGATGTAAACTAGAGTCACAAAACCTGCGGTTGTATTTCGATCTTCATAGTAGATTTGTTCCTCTGCCCGTGGTTTTTTTCCGTTTAGGGTTTTTCCACGTAAATCTTCGTGTCCACAATTTTTTTTCTCGGTTTTCCAATTTCGTTTCGATTTCGGTTTTTCAACATACATGTATCTCAATTTAGGAAGTTCGGCTAGAAAATCCGGTATCTGCCCAGTCAACTCATTGTAGGATAAATCCCTGAAGCAGGCAAAAAAAAAAAAAAAAGAGAGAGAAACTCCGCATAAAGAATGTCTATGGTAGTTAAAGAGAAAATTAGAACTGAAACTCGAGAAAAAAATGATACAAGGATTCGATTTCCGTGAGCTTGTAGAAAGAAGATGCAATCTCTCCTTTCAACTGACTCTCCGTCAAGTTCCTGTTCGAAACCATGGGAAGAGAAAAAAGGTTGTAGTAAAGTGAAAATCAGCCGAGGGGGATGATGCTAACTGGATCACTCACAGTGAAATAACCCTGACGCCGTCGCTGCAGTTGATGCCTTCCCAGATATAATCCTTGGGAAGACAAGGATCACCTTGCCAGTTTTTCTTCAATGCGTACTGTTTCTTTATCTCCGCCATCGCATAAACTTTATATTTTCTCCCATGGAAAACAAGAATTGATGTTTCATAATTTGGAAAATGCAAAAGCAATGCCAAGGAAGGAAGAGAGAAAGAAATAGAATGGTTACCGTCGTCTGGTGTAGTAGGAAAACTTGAAAAGTTCTTTACAGCAAACCACTCGAGCCCGTTGAGGATCGGGGGAAGTTGAGAATTCCCCGAGGCAGAAATAGTGATCCTCTTATTTTGCTCGGTGGAATCAGTACTGTTGCAATAGGTCACCGCTAATTGGGGTTGGAGTTGAATATTTTGAAAGATAATCTTGTCGTTCCAACTAATTGACATTTCTCGTAATTGGCCATTCTGCGGGATCCCAAGCTCGGCAAAATGGAAACAGACATAAAACTCCGTGTCTGTTCCAGTGTCATAGATGACTAAAGGAATACTGGAATTTTGTGTTGCAAATGTGTTAGTGATTTTACACTCTTACACGCAAGTGCACGTGTCGCTAACCAAGTAATAGAATAAGTAAAGTATCGATCCCACGAGGATATGCTCAATTGAATTAATCGCTATAAAGATCTTATAAAAATATTGAGATGATAAATGAAAATAAATATAAATAAATTCAGAATTGTGCTTCAATAAATGAAAACAAATTAAACGAGGTAAAATTGATAAATAAAGGCCTTGGCTAGGATCGATTTCTTCGTTACGAGAATTTTACACTGATGCTATAGTAATGCTCTGCAGCATTGTCTAAGAACAGCAAGAATTGAATGATTCTAGGATTCTTTCGAATTGCCTAGATAAATTCAAATTAGAATTTCCTTCGACTTTAAATGAATGTAACTAATATTGAATTTCAGATTTGCTCTATTCTTATCGCCAATCGAATTAACGTTAACTACCTTGTAACGTATTAATCCAATTAATCAATCGTGCATCTTAACATTTATATTTACCTGTCGATAAAATATAAACATGAAACATCAAACTATCTGTCGATATGAATTGAATTAGACGAGGAGTATCACGAAAGATTGTTCCAAACAAAAATGCATTAGCAATGCTACAGTATTAATCACAGAACAGCAAGAATTCTTATATTTCTAGGGTTCCGTCGAATTGCCTAGATAAATTCGTTTTAGAATTTTCTTTTCGATTTTGAAAAGACAAAAACTTAATCTGAATTTTCTTGTGAACCTATTCTTAAATGCCAAATAGATTAATGTTAGCTATTTTGCAACACTTTTAATCTATTCAATTTCTCATGCATCTTTAATTCCTATTTACCTATCGATACAATAGGAATATGTGAAATCAAAATTGTCTATCGACATAAATTGAATTAAGCAGTTCAAATCATGAAAAATCATTCAATAAAAAATACGTAGCATTCATAGATCAATCATAAAACATGTAACGAGTACTATCGTCCTAACCAAGAAATATAAATTAGCTACTAAACATAATTAAAATAAAAAAAAGAAAAAATATTCATAAAAAGATAAAAAGAAGAGGAGAAGAAGAATCCCCTCTGGAGCTCTCTGCCGCAGCCAAGAATGTAGTCACCCGCCAGAATTTTTTCTTCAAAAGAAATATCTCTTTTAATTCTCCATGCAATCTTCTCTTTCTCTCTCCAATCTCCATTAGATTTAATTGTTTTCCTTTTGTTTTAGCTTTCCAGCATGGATTTCTCTATCTCCGTAGGTTACTCTATTAAGTTTATTTTATCTTCTAGTGTTGCCCTTTTGTATATCTACCGCTGCCCAGCTGCCCAACTTTTATTTCTTCTTTCACTTCCACCGTTGCTTTGTTTTATTCTTCTTCCGCTGCCCAAGTTTTGTCTTTTTCTGCTGCCCATTCTTCAAGTCATCCGCTGCCCAAATGCCACCTTCTCTCTTCTTCTTTCAGCTTCTTCCGCTGCCCAGTGACCATCTTTTATTTTTTTCCTTTTAGTCTTCCGCTGCCCAGCTCCTTCTAATCTTCCGCTGCCCAGCTGCTTCTAGTCTTCCGCTGCCCAGCTTATTATATTCATTGCTACTTTTGTCGTTTTCTGCTTCTACCGGTGCTTTTGTCTTTTGCTGCCCTTTTTTTATCACATCTTCCGCTATTAATTCCAAATCCACGTCTTCCATAATTCCAACAATTTCTCTCTCCATAATCAGCAACTAATTTCCTCAATTTACGTGATTTGATTCCTCTCTCTCCATGATCTTCAGCTTTTGAATTTTATTTTCCCTCTAATAACATTACATTCAAATACGAAACTGTAAAATTCAAATTAAAGAGAAAAATCTACTTTTGATGGGAAATCTACATAAATATATTAAATTGAATCAAAACACTAATGCTGCAAGATTAAATAGCCATTGTATTAAATTCATACCAATTTATTATTGCAATCACTCAATTCATACAAGTTTTCTTATGTAAAGTTTGCATAAAATGACTCTAAAATAAGAGTCATCAAGCTGCTGTCATCAACATCTGTCATCAACATCAACATTGGCAAGTTATAATCACCAGATTGTTTGATCGTTGATTCTGTGGACAAGCGAATCCATGTATTTGTTGTATAATTAGACCAGATACGATCATAAACATCTTGCGGATACCTGAGCCCTGATGTACTATAGCCAGCGAGATCTAGCCGATGCCTGAGTGAGAGTGAGCCGCTGTTATTCGTTTGATAAATGGAGGAGCCGAGGGGTCGGAGTTCTAAGAAGGAAATGTAAGGAATTGAATCGCCGGTCTTTACCAGACACACATCAATGTAATCAGTAGTCGGTTTGTAAATGATTTCTTTATAAGAAGTTTCTTGATGAATGTTAGCCCACCAATTAACGCCGATGTGTAGATCAAATGTCGGATTCCGATTTTTGCCATCGAAGTTGCCGTAGTAGAAGCCAGCTCTGATCAAGTAATTGGTTCCTTTGCCCTGACTAGGGTTTAGAGTGTAGCAGTGTCGTTTTCCTTGCGGAAAACTTCTCACGTAATGATATTTCGGATTATAGACCAACCATTCAGGTTGCGTTTGCTGAATAGTTCCTGTATCGATTAGGGTTGCGTCCGATATGTAATACAAACCAGTCCCACTTTCTGTGTAGTTTTGAGGTGCACCGCAGTCGATGCTCATGAACCCTGACTCAAACATCGGTGGAGTCGAGTGAGTTAAGATTAATACAAATGGGTTCTTTGTCGTAAACATACTTACCGGAGTTGTCAGCTGCCGCAGCTGTATTTTCCGTCATCTTCGCCGTCGCCAAGAGAAAGATGAAAGGCCAAGTCCTCTGAAGCCATGCCAAGACAATGAATTCACTGTCCATAATCGCCTTCCCTTTGATCTAGTTTTGAAGAATTGTACGTTAAGATTTCCTACCATTCCTTGTATATGCATTCTGCATGTGATTGAGCTGTTGACTTGGGCACTTTTTCAGGTCTTCGTCGTCTTTAAATTTGAGGACCATGTAGCGTTTGTCAAAAGATAAAATTGTGGAATACGTCCGACTGAAATCTTACTCATAACGTACAATTCTTACCGGAGTTGAGGGGCATAAGAGAGAGATTAAAGGCCAAATCTTCAATGACAATGAATGAACTCTCTGCCGTCATCTTTTGTATTTTTATTGCGTCATATTTGCATCTCATTCATCCCGCCAGAGCCAATGATTCATGTCTAATTAACCGCACAATGACGTTGATCAATCAAATGGTGTCGAGAGAAGAGAGAGATGAAAGGCCAAATCTTCAACGAGGACTGTCATCTTTTAATGGCGCCTTCTGTAGTTTTCATGCATGTGACTTGGATTGAGTCATCGTCTTCTTAAGTCTTCTTCGTCGTCCTTTTCTCCCAAGAATTGTCGCTGAATTCTTCAACTCTTAATATATGTAGTTTTCATGCAGGTGGGATCATAGTTACAGCACTTAATTTATGTCCAACGGATCTTCACAAAAATAAACTATCGCAATTTATATGTTTCTACGTTTCAAACCGTTTACTTTTAACTATCAAATGTACTTAATAGCATTAGAGAGAGAGAGAGAGTTCCATAAGAAATATTTATTCATCATTTTATCTAGGAAATCTTGAGACAGAAAACACACGTAGAACATTGTTTTTCATTGAGATTTCTTTTATTTCAGAAGTATATATTCATCAAAAGAAGGGCCCTGCGTCTGCACTTATGGACAAAGCATCTATCGATCATGGAGATCCATTTTCAGAGGAGTCTTCCACAGGAGTAGAACAGCACTCCTCGCAGCAAGTGTTTGGTGGAGGGGGAGTGCAGCACACGCAAGCAGGGCAGTAAATTGGCTCATCTCCAACTGCAAAATCAGATCGACATATTTCTCAACTATACCAAACACTAATAGAGTTCCCGAGAACAAAATCGTGGCAGTTTTTACTCAAAAAAGACAATATTATATTATTACGACGGAGACTTCCAAATTTACGAAGCGTGACGATAAAATTTTCGTACCTTGAAGAAGAACTCGAGTCGCTTTGCATGTCGATATCGGAGCGAAAACAATGGCAGCAAGGAAGATGGTCACCAAAAGGGATCTCATCGTAATAGCTGAAGCCATTTCTGGTAGATGTGGTAAGGCACTTTACTCATCGAAGCCTATATATAATGGTTCTATGTCCTGAAAAATAGGATTTATGGTACGAAATATGGCATAGCTAAACAATGTTGAATTCAAAATTAGTACATTTATGGGTTTTAAATTTGATTCTGCGCTATTTTTCTTCGTTGGAGTACTAAGCTTTGAAGAGCACAGCTTGAGATATCTGACTTTTTCAGTCATTTCCTTATATTTTTTCCGAGAAATTGTGGGAAAATGAAAGAAAAAGTTGGCTAATGATGTGAAAACAAGTTCTAGTCAAGTTTTATCAAATACTTTAAAGCTTTGTGAGTTACATTTTTCGTACATCATACTTGACTTTGCAACCGTACAATGTCTGCCTTTATCGTGCACATTGAAAGATTCAGCCTCATAAATATGTAAAGTAACCATTAGTCGGGAAGAACAAATAGTTTATTAAACTTAATTTTCAGGTAAATAATGTATTAACTTAGGAGTGATAGCAATTTAGTTTACATCGTTAAAAGTTTCATCAAAGTAATCACGTTATCGTGACGTAATCTTCTCTGTTCAACTATTTTAATAGAGAAATAATTTTTCATAAAACAGTTTTTGGCGACTTTGGACATTTGGAGGGTTAATCTTTTCAACTTGTTTCTATTTAGAAATCACTAAAATCATTCCATCGTGAATTATTTCTCTCTGGAAATCGTATAGCAAAGAAGATCATGTGACAAAAACATGATTTCTTTAACGACAAAGACTTAATTGCTAATGCTGTTAAGTTTAGAAAGTTATTTGTTTAAAATAAAAATTTAAGAATTTATTTGCTCTTCACCTCTGCACTTTACTTAAAAATATATGGCTTTTAATTACCGTCATACTATGTCAATTCTAGAATATGTATCTAAACGACAGCAACCGAAAAGTAATTAATTAATTTAAAATAAAGTAAAATAGGATTATTATCTGCAATTAAGAGTCGAGAATTAATTATTTCCCCAAAATTGATAAACTAACTTTAGATTTTAATTATGGAATTAATTTAATTAGACGATAATAACCCACCTTTAAAACTACCCAAGTATGTCCACAAGCCTACTCCTCTTCTTGTTAATTTCTCGTTCTCAATGTTCATCAGTTCATGTTTGTATGGAGTCCTTAGCTCCTGTTTTTGGATCATGATACACCCCAAGGCTGGTTGGATCCGACCTCTTAGATTCAGTTTTATCAAGTGTAAATTGGTTGTCATATATCTGTTTTTGTCTAATTATTTATTCTCTCTTTGACTAATGAAGTGACCTCTTACACCCCAAGGCTGGTTGGTCCCCATTCTCTGGGACTGTGCCCCCAATCCTGGCACACGTGTAATTATTTTACGTCTGTTTTATAAAATAATTTACTAAAATTACAATAAATCGTACCCGTGTTAAAAAATTACAAAAATTTTCACATGATTTTTCCTTCATATGGTAACCATGTGATAAAAATTTAAAGCAAAGCTAATATCGCTTAATATTGTTTTAAAAATTTAATTTATAAAATGAAGAAAAAACGAGTGGTATTTTAAAAAAGTATCAAACTATATTTTATTTACTTGAAAGTTTTACTACATGTTCCCCACATCATGGGAAAATAATCTGAAACTTTTCGAGATTTTCTAACACTTATAAGATTTATTATAATTTTTTAAAAAAACAATTCACTAAAATTACAATAAATCGTATAACTGTTAGAAAATCAAGAAATATTTCATATTATCTTCTCATGATGTGATGAACATGTGGTAAAATTTTCAAATAAATCCAATATCATTTTTTATTTTTTTTAAATTAATTTATAAAATAAAGAAAAAACAGAGGGTCATTCTCCCGAACCAGCCCCCCTGTGCTGGCACACAGAGAATAGCCCCCCGTTCTCCAGGACCGGCCCCCAACAAGATTTGATTTGTTAAGTTTTTTATACTTTAAATTTTAGTTGTTAGGATTTTTATTTTTAGGAGTGTTTTAAATTAAATTCATATTTTGAATTTCAAATTCATTTTAACCTCCCTAATTAGAATGTAAACATGATGTTATTCTCTCTTAGAATATATTTGTTTAAAAAAGAAAAAAAGAAATTCTTCCAACTCCAACTTGCAAAAGTGACATTATATTTCAGATTATTTAATTTTCTGTAGACTTTTTATTAGAAATATATTATAATCAGCACGAAATAGTACCTTTAATATTTTATGTCATATATAATGTGATTTTTTTAAAATTTTAAATTGTACTTAAAAAAGTATCTTTTGACTTCCCTCAAATTTATTTTTATTTTTCTTTTAATTAAACTCCTTGAAATTCTCCAAGCCTTTATTTATTGCAAGTTATTTAGTATAAACAAAGGAAAATTAGATCAATCACGATCATAGTCCAAAACCCTAATTAATTTAATAAATTTCCATCCAAAGCAAGAGAATCATCGTTGGCCTAATTTAACATCCAAAGAATTTGTTGAAAACCCTATCCACGACGTGATTGATGAACTGGTTGCAGAGGTTGTTCTTCTGACTTCCATTATATTTGCAGCTGATTCTTCTTCCAGGAAACATGAACGTTGACTTTTTAACCTCAAAGATCAGCTCCTTTCTTTCCTCTCCCCCGCCTGCCTGACCCTCTGCCCAATACTGAAAATCCAAAAATCATTACCATAATAAGGGGAGGAAAAAAACCGGACGAGAGAGAGATCGATGATGTCCGAAACGCTCAATCGTCATTTTCTCTTCGGCTTTGTTCTTGGTGGGATTGTTTTTCTAGCTCTGGTTCAAGCTCAAGATCAATCAGGTGAGTAACTGGTGAAAAAAAAAAATAATAACAACTAGGGTTGTAGCTAAATTCATTTCTTGTAGTTGGCGTCGTTATAGTTGCTATTTTTGTATAAAAAAAGTTCATCTCTTTCGCCGGAAAGTAAAGCAACAAATATCCGCCATTTTCAGGGTTTATAAGCTTGGCCTGCGGGATAGAAGCAAACACGAGCTACATTGAATCCACGACAAACTTGAGATATATTTCAGATGCAGGCTTCATAGACACCGGCAAAAGCGAAAGTGTAGAAGCGCAATACAAAAGCAGGTATCAGCAATCGCTGCTTTCTTTGAGAAGCTTTCCCCAAGGATTACGAAACTGTTTCACCATCAGCGTCGTCAAAGGAATGAACTACATCATTCGAGCCAACTTTCTGTACGGAAATTACGATGGGTTGAAAAAGGTTCCTGTGTTCGATCTTTATTATGGTGTTAATTATTGGATTACGGTAAACCTGAGGCTAGAATCGAATGCTTACTACTACGAGATCATTGATGCTCCTTCTACGGATGAAATCCAGATATGTGTTGTTAATACAGGGCAAGGAACGCCATTTATGACTGTTATCGAGATTCGTCCTATTAAACCTGACATCTACAAGCCTGATTCTGGGTCCTTAACGGTGACATATCGAAACGACATTGGCTCAACCAACAATGCATCGTACAGGTTAGAGGACATTGCTTTGCGACTCAATTACTACTTTTTAAAGTAAAATCTAGTTTAGACTCCTGACAATTCATTGTTGATTTGCCAAACAGGTACAGCTATGACATTTATGATAGATTATGGTCACCTTATAACGCGGTTGGATGGACTCAGCTGAGCACCGCCCTCACAGTGGATTCCAACAATCACAATATCTACCAGCTTCCGTCGGTCATCACCAGCACCGCCGCCACCCCGCGGAATGCCAGCGCATCGCTTGATCTTGTGTGGACTCCTCCGAATTCAAGTGTTGGACATTACGCTTATATGCACTTCGCAGAAGTTTTAGACCTTCAGCTCAACCAAACCAGATGTTTTAATATCAATCTTAATGGCCAGCTCTGGTATGGACCCCTTATACTTGAGTATTTGTCCTCCACTACTATACGAAGCACAAGACCCATCACTGGTTCAGAAGAATATACGTTCTCTCTTATTCCATGTGAAAATTTATTGCGAAAAATCGTGATACGCAAGTGCACGTGTCGCAAAAGTAATAAAGTGTGTATAAGTACGAGTGTCGATCCCACGAGGAATAATTATGTTAAATATTGAATATCTAATTTTCAGTTTAATTTGAAAAGAAATAATAAGTGGTTTTTGGATTTTAAAACTAAAATAATTCAAATAAAAATCAAACAACAATTTAAATAAAAGATCTGAATGTAAAATAGTAAGATTATATGATAATAAAATCCAGGGTTCCGATTTCACTTAGTTAATCCTATTTATTAAACCTAATTCAAGTAACTAAATCTTATTCCTTCGTGTTGATGGCAATTTCACAAAAATAATCATCAATCTCTCTCGAGCAAAGACAAACTTATTCAATTAACGAATTATCACCTCTCGGTCTCTAATCCTGAGAATTAATTGAATACATTAAGAACAAGAAATTATATTACCACTCAAACGCCCTAACTATCTTTAGCCTAGGATCCTTTTTGAGGCAAGTTATTCAGTGCACGGTTAAATTCTCCGCTCTCGCATCCCGAATTAACCCTAAAGTTCTTAGTTTTGGTGATCAAGCAAACCTAAGCATTACGTTCAGAATAAATTACTCAACACAGAAAAGGAACAGAAAATTAAGAACCTGAATTAAGAGAAATAAATAATCATAACAAAGTTACGTCGAAACCCTAGAACTGGAAGTTTAGTTCATGCTAAAAGATAAATAAACAATAATAATGATAAAGAGTTGCATGATGAAACAGTGGAAGTAAAAAGAAAATAAAACTATTATGAAAATAGCCTGATCGCCCCTCCTTGCCGAAAATCGCCTCAGTGTTGCTCTCTGTCGCCGCCTCTTAATTTTCGAATGCCTTTTGCCTAATGCCCTCTATTAAATAGAGAAGGTCGTGTGCTTTAGGTTTAATTCATCCCTTCCTCTCATATCAATGGTTAAGATTGAAAGTTCCTTAAGATTAACGGTGCAGATTAAAAGATAAAATCTTTCCAAAATTGTAAGCGATCAGTCGCTGTAAGGTATAGCGATCAATCGCTGCTCCTCCTAACATGCATGGCGATCGATCTCTGACTTTTCTTTAAGTGTACAGCGATCGATTGCTGAAAATGTATAGTGATCGATCGCTGCTTCTTCTTCAATGTACAAAGATCGATCGCTGAAAGCCTTCCAGGAGATCGATTGTTTCTTCCTTTCAGCTTCTGTTTCTGTTTGTTTCTTCTTTCCTTTTCTCTTCAAATTCTTTCGTAATTGCTAATTCCAACTCTAATTAAAATTTCTGCACACTTGCACAAAATTTATCAAATTTCTTCAAACACTTTAAGAAAAACTTATCAAATCAAGTATAAAAAGTATAAATAAGTGTGTAAAATACACACTTATCAAAATTCTACTCTTCCTCCCATTCTCAACGCTTTTGAGGTTTTCACTTCTGTTCATTACGACAGCACAGAAACAGACGACGGCGACGGTAGAAGCATTGACTACATCTTTTCCTTCCATTAAAATGTTATTTTCTTTCTATAAATCTATTGATAACTGACTGGTCGTCCATCATAATTAACGGTTGATCTAACCATGTTTAGTTGATGCGATGAGGACCATTAAGTCAACCTACAAAATCATGAAAAACTGGCAGGGAGATCCATGCGCCCCTAAAAAGTACACGTGGGTGGGTGTAATTTGTGATGACGAGGAACCATTTAGAATCACATCCCTGTAAGTTTATATTCAATCGGATGCATATAATTCAAAGATTTTTGTTTATTAATCAATCTGCAATGGTCAGGATCTTGTCCTCAAGTGAATTAAAAGGTGGCATATCGCCTTACATAACCAACATACAAATGCTTCAAACTCTGTGAGTTCATCTCTCTTACAACTTAAAAATGAGTAATAAACACAAATGAATTAACAAGCTAAATTTTTTATTCCAGAGACTTGTCTAACAACAGCTTAACAGGGACGGTGCCTGATTTCCTGTCTAAATTGGCATTCTTAAAAGTCCTGTAAGTGTCTTAAACTACAAAATTTCATGTCTAAATATGGCTTTCTTAAGAATTGTCCAGTACCATGAAACAAGTAATATGGTGAGTTCATTTCGAGTCGTGCAGAAAATTGGACAAAAACTATCTTACTGGTTCAATCCCAGCTGATCTGGTCAACCGAGCAAAATCCGGTTCGCCGACTTTAAGGTATGAGAACCTCGTTCTATTAGTTATCATTCTGAACGAGGCTTTGAGATTAAGAATTTTGCCTTTTGTTTTGATAATGTCCCAGTGTTTCAGACAATCCAAACTTGGATAAGTGTCAGTTAACTTCATGCTCACCTGCGTCTCCTCCACCGACTGCGGAGAAGAAGGGCAAGACAAGCGTTGTTCTTCCAGTCGTTGCCTCCATTATCGGAGTTATAGTGCTTGCTGCTCTCATCGTCGCCTTATTGTTTTTCTATAAAAAGAAAAGGGAACTTTCACGGACGACAAATCACCAAAAAGACGTCGATATATCCATCGAAATATCGCACCAGTCGACTGTGGGTTCCCTCTTTATGATGAGGGACCCATAATTTATTGCAGCAATGTGAAGAAGAAAAATGGAGAGTCTCCATTTGCTGCAAAAAGGGAGGGCGCCTAACCTCCATTTAATGCGAAGAAGAAAACTTCGCATTTTCTTCTTTGTATTGGTTTGTCACTTTGTGACAAACCTTCCCTATAAATAGGCAAGATTTGCTCATTCTTCAGCATCCGAAGCAAGAAGCAAAACAAGCTTCAGTGAAGATGGAGAGAGAAAAGAGTGAGGATTTTTAGAGGGAGAGAAAAGAAAGGTATGAGAGAAAAATAGGTGTGGTGCTTTTGTGCACGGTGAGAATACTAAGAGTGGTGATTTCTCTTAGTGAATATTTTTTAGGATATTCGATATCTAGAAAAATATTGTAAATCCTATTTTTCATAGTGAGATCTTTCTAGACTCGGTCCCCGTGATTTTTTCCCGATTTGGGTTTCCACGTAAAATTCTTGGTGTTCAATTTTCTCTTACTTCTTGGCCGTTATAATTTTACGGCGGTGGGAAAATATTCCTGGTATTTTTCGGATCGTATCTACTATCGTTTCTCGTACCGCTTGGTTAGTGGTGTAATTGTACTGTGTAAGTAAGTTCTGTCTAGGAGACTGGAATTTAAGCGGACCGTTTGTGTCCCTCCAGCCTTTCCTGGGAACTTACTTGGAAAGGTAATTCTGTCTAAGGAGATTGCCAAGAGCATTCTTTCATGGGAATTATCCTGATCAGTACTTTCTACGTTTTTCAGTGGTGGTATTTTTATCATCGTTCCCGCCGATATTATTATTTTTCCCAACAAGTGGTATCAGAGCCAGGTTATTTCTTTAAATCTAGTATGCTCTGTGTTTGCGGTTTTTAACTGATCTTCCACATCATAAAAATTTTTAGAAGTTATTATGGCGGGAAAGATTGAAATCGAAAAATTCAACGGAAATAATTTCTCTCTGTGGAAATTAAAAATGAAGGCGCTATTGCGGAGAGATGGTTGTGCTATGGCCATCGGCGACAGGCCTACGAACGTTGAAGATGAGAAATGGAGTAAAGCTGATGAGGATGCAATGGCCATTTTGCATCTCACTCTAGCAGATGGAATTTTGTCAAGTATCTCAGAAATGGTAACGGCAAAACAGATCTGGGATACCCTGACAAAATTGTACGAGAAGAAGTCGTGGTATAACAAAATTTTCTTGAAAAGGAAATTATATACCCTTCGGATGTCAGAATCTACAACAGTGACAGATCACGTCAATACTCTCAATACATTATTTTCTCAACTTACAGCAATGGAGCACAAAATTGACGAAAATGAAAGAGCTGAACTTTTACTTCCAAGTTTGCCAGATTCATACGATCACCTCATCGTAAATCTACTCAATGGTAGTACAAAAACTACATTGATGTTCAATGATATTGCAGCCGCCGTTCTTGACGAAGAAAGTAGGCGGAAAAACAAGGAGCAATCTTCTGTGGAGGCTTTATCAGTAACGAGAGGGAGATCAATGGAACGTGGGGCCTTCGGAGCCAGCACGTCAGGGAGATCTAAATCGAGAAGTAAAAAGGGCGTTAAGTGCTATCATTGTGGCAAGACGGGCCACATGAAAAAAGATTACTGGAAATTGAAGAAAGAACAAGGCACAGGAGGTGCTAAAGAAGAAATGAAGAGTACGACTGGAGCTATCTCTGAGGGTGAAGATGTGATTGTATGCGAAGATGCTGTCAACCTTACGATGAATGAATCATGTTGGGTGTGTGACTCTGGAGCATCTTACCATGTTACTTCAAAAATGGAGTATTTTTCATCTTACACCGGCGGTGATTTTGGCGTTGTCAAAATGGGGAACAGTCACGTTTCCAAAATAATTGGAAAAGGGGACATCTGTATCCAGACCAACACAGGATGTGAGTTGGTGCTTAAAGATGTCAGACATGTTCCAGATATTAGACTGAATTTAATATCAGTCGGTGCTCTTGATGAGGCTGGTTTCAAGAGCAAATTTGCTGGCGGAAAATGGGAGCTCAGCAAAGGTTCGCTTATCATAGCGAAAGGGATCAAAGAGTCTAGCTTGTATGTGACGCAAGTGACTGTGAAGGAAGCATCAGTAAATGCTGCACAAGATGACTCATCCATTGAGTTATGGCACAAACGGCTTGGTCACATGAGCGAAAAGGGACTTCAATTGCTTGGCAAAAGAGGTTGTTTGTCACATCTCAGAAATGAACCTCTATCAAGTTGTGTTCATTGTTTGGTGGGAAAACAACACAGAATTTCCTTTCAGAAGAATTCTGCAGCAAGGAAACCAGAAGTGTTAGAAGTGTTAGAAGTTGTCTACTCAGACGTCTGCGGTCTCATGTCTACGAAAACGTTAGGAGGTGCCCAATACATGGTCACATTTATTGATGATCACTCAAGGAAGGTTTGGGCTTATGCACTCAAGACCAAAGATGAGGTGTTTAACGTTTTCAAACAGTTTCATGTTTCCACAGAGCGAGAAACTGGAAAGAAGTTAAAATGCATTCACACTGACAATGGTGGTGAATATATGGGATCATTCGACGAATACTGCAAATTGCACGGGATCAAACACGAAAGATCTGTTCCAAAAACTCCTCAACAAAATGGCGTTGCGGAAAGAATGAACCGAACTATCGTGGAGAAGATAAGGTGCATGTTGTCACATTCAAAGCTTCCCAAAACATTCTGGGGAGAAGCAATGAATACTGCAGTAAATATCATCAACTTGTCTCCATCAAAACCTCTGAGTGGAGAAGTGCCAAACCGACTATGGACCGGAAAAGACGTCTCTTATAAACATCTAAAGGTGTTTGGATGCAGAGCATTTGCCCATATTCCTAAAGATGAGAGGTCCAAGCTAGACAACAAAGCAAAGGAATGCATATTCCTCGGATACGGAAGTGATGCATTCGGATATAGGCTTTGGGATCCGGTTGACAAGAAGATTGTCAGAAGCCGAGATGTTGTCTTCTTTGAAGATCAGACCATTGAAGACAAGAAGAAAGATATCACTGATGAGCATCCAGTAAGAGTTGGTCTGGAGAAATCAACTCTTGACGGGGGAGATGCTGGAGAATCTAGTGATCAAACAGCTGTTGATGTTGACCATGGAGAAACAGAGACTTCTCCTGAACCAGTTGCAGAACCAGAGTTAAGGAGGTCAACAAAAGATCGTCGACCATCGAGGAAATACTCTGTGAACGAGTATGTGATGATAACTGATGGCGATGAACCTGAGTGCTATGAGGAAGCTATGGAGCATCAACAAAAGAAGAACTGGTTGGATGCGATGCAAGATGAGATGAGATCATTGCATGAGAACCATACTTATGAGTTGGTTCAGCTTCCAAAAGGGAGAAAGGCACTCAAGAACAAATGGGTATACAGACTCAAAGACGAAAATTCACAACCAAAGTACAAGGCACGACTGGTCGTAAAAGGCTTTGGACAGAAGAAGGGGATTGACTTTGAGGAAATTTTTTCACCGGTAGTGAAAATGTCATCCATACGAGTGGTACTTGGATTAGCCTCAAGTCTCAATTTGGAGATCGAGCAGCTCGATGTGAAAACTGCCTTCTTGCATGGTGAATTAGAAGAAGAAATTTACATTGAACAACCAGAAGGGTTCGTTGTCAAGGGAAAGGAACATCTGGTATGTAAATTGAAGAAGAGTCTGTATGGATTGAAGCAAGCTCCGCGACAATGGTACAAGAAGTTCGATTCCTTTATGATAAGTCATGGATATAGAAAAACTTCATCAGACCATTGTGTGTTCGTGAAAAAGTTCGCGGACGGTACATTCATAATCTTCCTACTTTATGTCGATGACATGCTGATTGTGGGCCCAGACAGAGAAAAGATTGCTAAGTTGAAGAATGAACTTAACAAGTCTTTTGCCATGAAAGACTTAGGACCGGCGAAACAGATGCTTGGGATGAGAATCACTCGTGATAGGAAGAATGGAAAATTATGGCTATCACAGGAGAAGTATATCCAGAAATTTCTCAACCGATTCAATATGGATAAAGCGAAGCCGGTCAGTACTCCACTTGCTAAACATTTCAAACTTACTTCCAAACAAAGTCCTTCCATTGAAGAAGGAAAAGCAGAAATGCAGAGAATTCCATATGCCTCAGCAGTTGGCAGCTTGATGTATGCCATGGTTTGTACGATACCTGATATTTCACATTCTGTTGGAGTAGTCAGCCAATTTCTAACAAATCCGGGTAGAAAGCATTGGAATGCAGTGAAGTGGATTTTTAGGTATCTTAAAGGTACTTCTGAATTCAGTTTGTGTTTTGGAAGTGAGAAGCCTTCGTTGGTAGGCTATACTGATGCAGACATGGCTGGAGACATCGACTCCAGAAGATCAACATCAGGGTACTTGGTTACATTTGGAGGGGGAGCTGTGTCATGGCAATCTAAGCGGCAAAAATCAGTGGCATTGTCTACGACAGAAGCTGAGTTTATGGCGACTACAAAAGCCTGTAAAGAAATTTTGTGGATGAAAAAATTTCTGACAGAATTGGGTTACAAACAAGATAAGTATATCTTATATTGCGACAGTCAAAGTGCTATTCATTTGAGCAAGAACCCGAGCTTTCATTCGAAGTCAAAGCATATAGATATCAAGTATCATTGGATACGAGATGTGTTGGACAACAGGCAAGTATATCTTGAGAAGATTGTTGTGAAAAATATGTTCGCAAGTGTACGAGTCGCAACAAGTAATAAAGTGATAAAATAGAGTGTCGAACCCACGAGGACTTGTAATTAATAATCGAAATAACTACTCTTAATTCTAAATTGAACACACGTTTTTATGGTTTTCAAGGATTGAATTTAAATTAAACAACCAAGACAATTAAAGTAAACTAATGGTAAAATATCAAAGCAAATAAATTGAGATTAAATTAAATTAATAAAAACCTAGGTACTACGATTTCACCAAGACAATATTTATTTTCGTTCTTCGCAATTATATTCATAAATATTTTTCCTATGTTGATGATCGATTTCACTAAATTCTATCACAATCTCTCTCGAGCATTGCGTAGTTTATCTGATTAATGGGTTATCACTTCTCAGTCTCAAATCCTACATTAATCAAATACAAATAAATCAAGAAATCACAGTGATCACACAAATACCGTAACTATCTATAGCCTACGTATATTCATGACATTAATTTCAGTGCTCGGATATTTATCACCTCTCGGTCTCAAAACATCCCAAATATCAAGTAAAGATTGGCCAGAAATTTACAGGCTTTAAGAACAGAAATTAAATGCGCCAATAATATTGGAAGAAATACTCAATAATTATAATTAGACGAAGAACATAAAAATAAACATTGTCTGGCTACATCGTAGCCCCTAGTAGAAAAGTTAGTTCATGCTAAATAAATTAAAAACACAAATAATAATAATAAAAGTAAACATGTTTTTCTTTTAATAAAGAAGAAAAGAAATTGAGTAAAATAATCTCCCTGCTGCGCCCTTCAATGATAGAAATCTCTTTCTAAAAGTTGGTATCCAGAATGCTCCTGTTGCTTGCCTCTGTTTTCCAGAAAATTGCTTGCCAGAATCGCCTAATCCCTGCGCGCCAGAATCTGTGGGATCGCTCGCCAGAATCGCCGACCTCGCTCTTTAATCGCCGACTCCGCTGAATGCCAGAATCGTGATATTGCTGCTCTCTCTCCAAGTCGCCGAATCTGTTGTGCGCCGGAATCGCCGCACCTCCGATCGCAGACTGCCCAGTCGAAGCTCTCCAAAATCACTCTTCCTCAATCGCCGAATCTTCGCTTGCCCCTTGTTCGCTGCTCGCTTCTCTTCTTTTAGGTTTTAAGTCTTTATTCTGTATCAGATCAACAGCCTTGATTCGTTCTTTCCTTAAGTTAATGGCCGAGATTACGGTAAATAAACTTTTCAAATTGAAATCATATGGCGATCAATCGCTAGAATGTGGCGGTTGATCGCCACAGCCTCTGTTTTTCTTGTGCAAAATTTCTGTTGCTTTTGGATATTGTGGTGATCAATCGCTGGAATTGTGGAGATCGATTGTCATGTTCATTGTTTTACCACTATTTTGTCTTTCTCCCTGTTTTAAATACGTTTTCTGCACACTTAAACAAAACTCATCAAATACTTTCACACACTTGAGAATAAACTTATCAAATCAAGTGTAAAAAGTATAAATAAGTGTGTAAAATACACACTTATCAAAGATTCACACGGATGACAATGGCTCTGACATGATGACGAAGACTCTGCAAAGGAATAAGCACGAATTCTGTAGAAGCTCAGCAGGATTGGAGATACCTCATCATAAATCAGGAGGGGGAGATTTGTGGGTTCCCTCTTTATGATGAGGGACCCATCATTTATTGCAGCAATGTGAAGAAGAAAAATGGAGAGTCTCCATTTGCTGCAAAAAAGGGAGGGCGCCTAACCTCCATTTAATGCGAAGAAGAAAACTTTGCATTTTCTTCTTTGTATTGGTTTGTCACTTTGTGACAAACCTTCCCTATAAATAGGGAAGATTTGCTCATCCTTCAGCATCCGAAGCAAGAAGCAAAACAAGCTTCAGTGAAGAGGGAGAGAGAAAAGAGTGAGGATTTTTGGAGGGAGAGAAAAGAAAGGTGTGAGAGAAAAATAGGTGTGGTGCTTTTGTGCACGGTGAGAATACTAAGAGTGGTGATTTCTCTTAGTGAATATTTTCTAGGATATTCGATATCTAGAAAAATATTGTAAATCCTATTTTTCATAGTGAGATCTTTCTGGACTCGGTCCCCGTGGTTTTTTCCCGATTTGGGTTTCCACGTAAAATTCTTGGTGTTCAATTTTCTCTTACTTCTTGGCCGTTATAATTTTACGGCGGTGGGAAAATATTTCTGGTATTTTTTGGATCGCATCTGCTATCGTTTCTCGTACCGCTTGGTTAGTGGTGTAATTGTACTGTGTAAGTAAGTTCTGTCTAGGAGACTGGAATTTAAGCGGACCATTTGTGTCCCTCTAGCCTTTCCTGGGAACTTACTTTGAAAGGTAATTCTGTCTAAGGAGATTGCCAAGAGCATTCTTTCCTGGGAATTATCCTGATCAGTACTTTCCACGTTTTTCAGCGGTGGTATTTTTATCATCGTTCCCGCCGGTATTATTATTTTTCCCAACATCGACGCCATCGAATAACACCAGTCCGTTGAGTTCTTCGTTAGAAGTAAAAGGAAGACAATTTTCCTACTCAGAGGTGGTGAAAATGACCAACAATTTCGAGAGAATTCTCGGTGAAGGAGGGTTCGGAGTAGTTTACCATGGCTTCGCCGGTGTTATTCCGGTGGCCGTGAAGATTCTCTCTACAGTGTCCGCAAGAGGGTATCGGTAATTTGTCGCAGAGGTATTAAAACTGTCACAGGAATTTCAGTGTTTCCTGACTTAATCTACCCTTTTATTTAGGTTTAAACAATCAAAAATCATAACTAAAGATCACAAGGTTTGACTTTTTATTTGCAATGTTGATTAATATTAATGAAAAATTGCAGGTCAATCTTTTGATGAGAGTTCACCACAGGAACCTGACGAGTCTTGTCCGGTACTTGAACGAAGGAACCAACGTTGGACTTATTTACGAGTACATGGTTAACGGTGACTTAGCTGAACATCTCTCAGGTATTCTCCATTGCTATATAACGCGAGCTTTAAAAGAACAGAAAATAAAAGAAATTACAATTGCTGACTTGTATGTCTTCTCCTTCTGTTGTGCTGATCAGAGAATTCAGTAAATTTCCTCAGTTGGGAAGACAGACTCCGAATCGCCATGGATGCAGCTCTAGGTTTTGTAGCAAAACCTCTCGTAAAATAAGAATTTTTTTTTTTTTTTTGGGTTGTTGTTTATCATTATTTTTCTCAAAACCAAATGCAGGGTTGGAGTATTTGCACGATGGGTGTAAGCCGCCAATCATTCACAGAGATGTGAAAACGCCGAACATATTGTTGGATGACAAATTTCAAGCAAAACTCTCAGATTTCGGTCTTTCAAGGGATATTCCCCTTGATGGGAGCACTCATGTCGCCACCACAACCATTGCAGGAACTCCTGGCTACCTCGACCCAGAGTAAGTACTAACTACATTTTCTAGAACTAACCTAAGTGATTTTTCGATTAAAATCCTGTTTTTTTATGTGGGTTTGTCAGATATTACCTATCAAACCGTTTGACGGAAAAGAGCGACATCTACAGCTTCGGAGTGGTTCTGTTGGAGATAATAAGTTGCAGAGCCGTGATAACGAGGTCCAACAAGAATGCTCATATAAATCAATGGCCACCTCAAAGTTTCAGCAAGGAGACATAAGAAGCATAGTGGATGGAAGACTAGAAGGAAACTACGACGTGAACTCTGTTTGGAAAGTGGTGGAGGTAGCCCTTGCCTGTGCCTCCGTCAAACCGGAAAGAAGGCCGCCGATGAGCGTGGTGGTGAATGAGCTCAAGGGGTGTTTGGCAGCGGAGTTGGCTCGAAAGAATCAACGTGGTCGTCCCCTTGATTCTATCAATTCCCGTGAGATGCTATCTGTGACTATGGTTGCTGATTCTTCCGTTCCCACGGCTAGATGAAGAACTCCGTTTCGTCACTCTCTCCGCGTAATAATAATTCTAAGGTGAAGATATTTATTTGTCTTTAGTAAAGTCTTGTTTGATGCTTGGGTTGGTAAATTCCACTTGTTTTCTCGAGATAGAGTAATCTCATTTTACTACCTCCTTGTCTAGACTAGGTTCAGTGATGTGTATATGAATTAGTGGAGCTTGTTGCTTGTTAATGGTGAAAATGACCAACGGCGTGTGATTTCTAACTTGTTTTTGTCTTTGTTGTTTAGATGGTCTGTTATCATTTTTCGTACTTCCTAATCCTATTTAGTGATATGATTATTTTGTGTAAATAAGTTTTGTACGAGAATTCTCTTATAAACTATATTTTATTTAAAAAAAATTATATGATAGTTTTTCATAAAAATTATCATGACATGTATTATTCATAATTTTTTTTTCCCAAGGCAAGATCATACCTCGGAAATAGAGGCTGCAAATAGCAGCTCTAGATACACCCCAAGGTTTGCAATTTAACCTCTAAAAACATGCATGTGCTTCTTAGAATTAATAATATATTACATCTATACGGAACTTTTGCTTTTAGAAGAATGTGATTATGCTTTTGCAAATTTGCCAGAGCAATTCGAATGATGCATGATAGTTGTATTTTCTGATGTGTTGGAGCAAATTAAGGATAACTTCTAGTAATTGGTGATTATTATGTGACGCAGCAGAAATTTCAGAAAAATTACGGAACTAACAATAGCTGTTGAATCACGTACGATTACCAGCAATTGTCTTCTAAAATTTCGTCAATCGCGCACGATTAACAGATTCTAGGTATTAATTTTGAACCTTCGAGAAAGATTAAAAATTAGAAAAAAAACAACGGAAATTTCATCCATCAAAAGTCTAATACAGAAGCAACTAAAGAGAATTAAATACCCATGAAATCCGACATCTAAGGAAACAAAATAAACTGCTAAAAAGAATCAAATAAACTAAAATAAAGAAACCAAATAAACTCTTAAATAAAATAAAATAAGGAAACCATAGATTTTAGAAAATATGAAAATTAATCTGTAAAAGGCATTATTTTGTATCATTCTCCCGAGCTGAAAAAAAAATTTGTCGTCAAATTTGTTGGAGCGACATCGTTAGGGAGACAAATCAATGAAGAGGTCCGCCTGGAAAATATCGTCAAACTCAGTAATAAAATATTGAACTGACACTAGAACATCGGGGCCTTGAGACACCTGCTTGCCGAAGAAAATGAACATAACTCTGGTTTGCATGATCTCTACATCTAACGCTCCAAACATAAAGCTGCAGTCGTTGGTGTGTCCATCATGGCTCGGCGACGGTCATATTGCCATGTTCGATAGAAGAATAAGGAGCAAACGTCTATACCCACCACGTCACACATAACTTGACTCCTGTAAATGGAGCCAATGGAAAAACTTACCAATGCCCGTTGAGAAATCGTGACGTTCATTCCAGTTTGTAGTAATGACAACTTGTATGGCTTCAGGTGCTTCTCATGTGTGAAGTCCAATTTAGTGACCACTTCTTCAGCAACGACGTTCTCATAACTTCCAGAGTTGATGATGAACTTGCACTCTTTGCCACCAATGGCACCGGTCGCTTGAAAAATATTATTCTGCAACCATGTTTCTTCGTGAAGTTGTGGAGTTAGCAGAGCGTGACTCACCACCAAACATTGACTTGTGTCATTAATGAATTCCAAGTCCACACCCTCAGGATCAGGATCTTCGGCGCTGTCGTAAATTGAGTCGCTCAAATCTTTAAACTCCAAGATTTCTTCCTCGGTGCTGTCGTAAATCGAGTCGCTCAAATCTTTAAACTCTAAGATTTCTTCAACTTGAATACTTCCATGAAATTTAAGAATGTTAGTACGCATCCCTAACTCCCAATGCCTCATATCATTATCGATTGGAATCATCTGTCTCCTCTGACGGACTTGGGGAATTTCCTTGTCAGGTTCAGAATCTGAAAAATCGGGCTCTTTGTGCCTCCCCTCTTGGCGCACTCCTCTGTTTCGATGGTTCTGGTTTTTGAATAGCGCAGTCACCCTCGCTGTTAATTGATCCATAACCTGATCCAATCATTGATCAACGATCTGGGCGATTCGTTCATCCAACACCACTTCGTTAGTGCAATCGTAAATTTCCTCAACACGTTGTTGTCTCTAATTCCTTCTGCCCCCCATGGATGCAAGAATCGGTTCGGTTCTGATACCAACTGACGCAGTAGAAATTTCAGAAAAATTACGGAACTAACAAGAGCTGTTGAATCGCACACGATTACCAGCAATTGTCTTCTAAAATCTTGTCAACTGCGTACGATTAACAGATTCTAGGCATCAATTTTGAACCTTCGAGAAAGATTAAAAATTAGAAGAAAAAAAAAACAACAGAAATTTCATCCATCAAAAGTTCAATACAAAAGCAACTAAAGGAAATTAAATACTCATAAAATTTGACATACAAGGAAACAAAATAAACTTTTAAAAGAAATCAAACAGACTAAAATAAAGAAACCAAATAAACTTTTAAATAAAATAAAATAAAATAAGAAAACTATAAATTTTAAAAAATATAAAAATTAATCTGTAAAAGTATCTTTTCATAATTATGTATCTTCTTTGGGTGTGTAAACTTCTTCCGAAGATTTATAAAAGACTTCTCCAACATATCCAAGCCTCGGTGTTTATTGTTAAAGTAGAATATAAAGTTTGACTTCACAAAATCTTGATGTCCCATCAACTGCAGCTAATCCAGTATTGTACAACAAAATACTAATTTTTCAGTTTTCTAAGATGAAATTACCATATTTACCCTTTCATTATATTTTTTTAATTCTTATCTTTGATTAATCTGTACAACTAATAATTTATTTTAATTTTTTTATAATCTATCTCCATGTCAATTAATAATGATGAGAGCTACGGTTAGTTGATAAACATAGTACTATTTTTTTTCAAAGCACATTTGTTTTAAAGAAAAAAAAAAACTTCCAACCCAGCTTGCAAAAGTGACCTTATACTTCTCAACCATTTAATTTTCTGAACTTTTTAATTGGAAAAAAATACCTTAAATATTCTATGTGATACACTTGGTGATTTTTTTTTTTAAATTTTAAATTGTACTTCAAAAAATATGTTATGACTTTCCTCCAATTTATTTTTATTTTTCTTTTAATTAAACAACATCAACTCTTCCAAGTCTTTATTTATTGCAAGTTATTTAGTATAAAAAAAAGGATAATTAGATGAATCACAATCCAAAACCCTAATTAATTTAAGGAATATCCATTGCCATCAATCAGTAATTTAGATGTCATTGGCCTTATTTAACATCCAAAGAGCGCAAATCCAGGACGGGATAGATGACCTGGTCGCAGAAGTTGTTCTTCTGACTTCCATTATATTTGCAGCAGATTCTTTCTTCCATGAAACATGAACAAAGCTCAAAGTTAAGCTGTGATGGGAAACGTCCTAAAAATGAGCAAGTTATCACCCAAAGAGTAAAGGTTGCTAACTGGTCGGCTAACTCGTGAGCAATAAAATGTATGAGCAGAAATGAAAATGTTAAAGTGCTCAAAATGAAACGATTTCTTCAGACAAAATGAAGCTAAGAGATGGAAGATGAAGTACGTGTGAAGTGGTGATAGTGTTTTGTGAAGAAAAATACAGAAAATGATAAAACCCTGAAACGACCGATAGAGGTATTGAGTTACCTCTCGGCTAATGCTTCTTCCAAGGAAGAAGACTGGTCTTTGGGAATAGTGTGACCTTCTCTTATGATTCCAACACCAAGGTGACTTAGAATAGAGTAAGGGGTAAGAGCTTTCAAGCCACCACACGCTTGGAAGAAATGGAGGTTTTCTCCAATCGGTTTAAGCAAATCGATACTTACCTTGGGCACCAACCCTTAGTGGGATTTCCAATGGCACCAACCCTTGGAAGAAGACTTTCTCTAGACAGTAGTCTAAGTGAAATACCTCAATTGTATTAAGTTTGACAAAAGGCTCATACAATGACCTAGAGTATTGCTTAAATAAAGTTTGGGGGGTAGCTAGGTTTACAAGATTAAATGTGAGCCATTGGATGAAAAAAAAATGATGGGTGGCCAAGATTAATTGTGCTTCTTCTCCTTTATGCAATGTTATCGATCCATGTCTCCACTAGCAAGTGTCCTTTGATGCCAAGTCATGCCTCTCCAAGCCCAAAGCAATTGGGCCTCTCCAAGCTCTATCTTCAAATTCCATTTTTAAACTTTATCTTCCATTGGGTTAGGCCTCTCCCATCAAGATGGCTTACTTGAAACCGAGTTCTACCCATATAAGCTTAAGGTCAAAATGGTCTTTCTCAAAGAAACATAAAAATAATGAAAAATAAATAAAAATTACAGAATTTGTCTCCGGGAAGACAAATTTTTGATTCTGCTAATCCAGCCGATTTGTTTCATCCCGTGCATCCCAAGAGGTTAAGTGATGAGGTTGATCCTTGCCATGTGAATTGGGCTTCCGTTCCAAGCCTTCATTGAGTCTATTACCTGCAAAAAAATAAAATTATTAATAAGCAAGTAATAAGTAGTATGAGTTTTGGATATGGATTGGGCCTTAGTCTTAGGTTGGACTTTTAGGCTTATTGGCACATCAAGCTACTTTCTTCCCTGTCCCCCGTTTGCCCATTACTTATTGCAGGAACTCCTGGCTACCTCGACCCCGAGTAAGTACTAACTACATTTTCTAGAACTACCCTAAGTGATTTTTCGATTAAAATCCTGTTTTTTATATGGGTTTGTCAGATATTACCAATCAAACCGTTTGACGGAAAAGAGCGACATCTACAGCTTTGGAGTGGTTCTAGCGGAGATAATAAGTTGCAAAGCCGTGATAATGAGGTCCAACAAGAATGCTCATATAAATCAATGGGCCAGCTCAAAGTTTCAGCAAGGAGACATAAGAAACATAGTGCATGAAAGACTAGAAGGAAACTACCACGTGAGCTCTGTTTGGAAAGCGGTGGAGGTAGCCCTTTCCTGTGTCTCCGTCAAACCGGAAAGAAGGCCGCCGATGAGCGACGGCATGTGATTTTTAACTTGTTTTTTTGTACTTCCTATCCTGATTATTTTGTGTAAATAAGTTTTGTAAGAGAATATTTTGTTTTAAGTAGAACAGTTTGTAAAATCTCCAACTTTCTCTTATGAACTATATTTTATTTTAAAAAATTATATGAATTATGATGACATGTATTATTCATCTTTTATTTTTCCCTAAGGCAAGATCCTACCTTGGAAATAGAGGCTTCAAATAGCAGCCCTAGATACACCCCAAGGTTTGCAATTTAACCTCTAAAAACATGCATGTATCTTCTTAGAATTAATAATCTATTACAGCTATATGGAACTTTTGCTTTTGGAAGTACGTGATTCGACTTTTGCAAATTTACCAGAGCAATTCGAACTATGCATGATGGTTGTATTTTATGTTGTGTTGGAGCAAATTATGGATAACTTCTAGTAATTTGGGTGTGTAAACTTCTTCAGAAGATTTATAAAAGACTTCTCCAACATATCCAAGCGTTGGTGTTTATTGCTAAAGTAGAATATAAAGTTTGACTTCACAAAAACTTGATGTCCCATCAACGGCAGCTAATCCAGTATTGTACAACAAAATACTAATTTTCCAGTTTTCTAAAAAAAATTTATGGGATTTTTTTTTGTTAAAAAAACCCTAAAGTATTAGCTAGTTTTAAAAAAAATCCTCAAAATACACTGTTTATCAAGAAAATCCTTAAAGTATTGAAAATATGCAATTTCAACATCACAGTGGGGTGGGGAGGCCGTCCTCAAAGATCGAGTACGGCCGGTCCAGCTGGACCGGCCATACTGGCCTCAAATTGATTTTTTTTTTTGTAAAATTAGGGTTGTAGTATGGCTGGTCCAGATGGACCGGCCATACTCGATCAATAGGAGGACAACTGGTCCAGGACCAGCCGTCCTCAATGGGCAAAACCCGTGACAAAAGTCATGGGTTTTGTCATTTAGGGGAGAGTATGGCCGGTCCGACTGGACCGGCCGTACTCCGAGGGAAACAACCCGTGACAATAGTCACGGGTTCCGTCCTCTAGTGGGTCAAGTACGGCTGGTCTGATTGGACCGACCGTACTTGACTCCCCTATTTATACCGCGGCCTCCTCTTTGAAAACTCACACTACAATTCTTTCAACTCTCTCTCGTTTTCTATTTCAACAATATTTTTCCGTGTTCACCTACCAGGTACAAAGGTTTTTTTTATCATTCACTTTAGACATTTTAAAAAAATTCATATACAAGGTGTTAAACCGAGATTAAATATAAAGTTTATTCATTGTATTTTTATTTTAAAAGTTTCTATCAAAATTCTGAACGAATGAATATTTTAATTTATTTTTATTTATTTAAATATTTCTAATACTATTTTCTCTATTACCGACGACTATTTTCCTGCTCCGGCGATATTTCTATGTGTTCATCTGCCAAGTACGAAAGTTTTTTCGATTTAATCATTTACCAGATATTTATATATTATACTGTAAATAATTGGATTGTATCTATTATTGTTTATCCTACCGCAAATTAAGTGGTGTAATTGTACTGTGTAAGTGAGTTCTGTCTAGGAGACTGAGTTTTAAGTGAAACCGTTTGTGACCCCTCTAGCCTTTCCTGGGAACTTACTTGGAAAGGTAATTCAGTCTAAGGAGATTGTCCAGTACAGTCTTTTCTGAGAATTATCCTGATCAGTACTCTCCACGATTTAACTTTTGTATTTTATTAATGTTGTACGTGAACTTGACAGGATCTTGTCATGGAATTTTTGAGTCAAGCTTGCCAGAGAAAGTTTGAGGAGGACATGCAAAAAAGTTCAATAAACTATTGCATGCATGTAGACTTTAGAGGTTGGAAGTCGTTGGACATCAAATAGATGTTAGAGAACATCGGTCTAAGCGGAATCAATGAATTGACAGGCAATACATGTGAGAGAATAGTTCACTTGTTCTGCGCGAACCTGATAGTGTCCGGGACAGATGGAGTTTTAACTGATTTGAGGACGTACATTCATGGGTTTGAATTTATGATACAGGCAGAGCAAATGAATGAAGTTCTGAGGTTTAACATAGAAGGGACGGAGCAATATTACCATGCTTCTCGAGACTGCCATTTTTTTACATTGCCCAAGGGAGTAGAGTTCCCACGGCAAATTCACTGTAATCCGACCATTGGGATATTCATGAATCCACAAGCGAACGAGTTGAATGTTAGAGGTTGGGTTCTCCGAAACTTGCTCACCCACACCCTTCTACTGTGAGAGGGCCATCGAAATCACGTGAGCTGCATGGACCTCTATGTCATGGAGAAGTTGTGCAACGGGAAGCCTTTTGACCCGGATTTCTTGATTTTAAATCACATGCGTGAGATCGGGCGGGCACCCAGGACAAATCTCTCATACGGGGCACTGATTGTGAAGCTTATCCTGCGAGCTAGGATTCAACTACCGCTTGGAGAGCAGATAATCCCTCGTAGAAAAACCGACGTATTTGACATGGCCCAATTGGTACGAATGGGCATCGTCGAAGTTGATGGCGAATGGATGCTAAAGAGAAATCAGGGGGCATCCACCTCTCGGGCAGTGCCAATGAATGAGACTACATCGCCACCAAACGCCCCCTAAGAGGATGAGAGAAGCGGCTAGGATACGAGGCAGTATCTGCAACAGCTATATCAGATGCAATAGACGCATCAACAGCAGTTGTATGATATGCACCAGTAACAGCAGCAGATGTATGAGATGCAGCAGACACACCATCAGCATCTGCAGCAAGTGCTGGAATCACAGCAAAGCCAGCAACGAGACATCCAGCAACTCATAGGAAGAGTGGATGAACTCGTCATAGCACAGCGTGGGGTGATCGCTTCTCAGAAAGAGGTGACGCAGACACAGCATTATCTCTGAAATACCCGGCTTTTCAGGATATTAATATTATAATATACGATGGCATTTTTGTAAATATGTCAAATCAAGTCAGTTTTGAGAGCGGAGAGCTCTATTACGATCCTAACGGTGAATAGAAATTTTAAGAAATTTACGAGAATTTTTGGAGTAATAACGCCATATTTCGAGTAATTACGTTTCTCGTAATATAAAGGACGTTTTAATAAAAATAGTAAACAAAGTCCGATTTGCAAACGGACAGTTTTAATAAATCCCAAATGATAAGTAGGAGTTATTGGAGAAATAAGGAGATTTGGTGGAACCGAATAACTAGTTAATTAACGAAACAAACGACGAAACGAATATAAAAACAATGCGAGGGTAAAACAGTAATCTGCCAAATCAATATTATAAAATAACAAAACTTTTTTTTTTCTCTTCACTTCTCCTCTGCCGCGAGAAAACCAGAGAGCTCTAGCGATTTTCTCCCCGCGGCGATTCCTAAAAAAAGACCTCCGTTTTCCTCCGTTCGTCCTCCGTTCTTCACGTTTTCTCCTCCAATCGACGCCCTAGGTTCATCTACGATCTTAGAGCGTTTATTTCGATTGTTACGGAATTTGAACAATTAGGGTTTTCGTTAGGGTTTATGTTAGAAATCCAATTTTGAGTTCGAAATCGATAGGTTTGTCGTGATTTAGGATATAGTGAACGTATTTGACGTTGTTGAACGAATTTACTTGATTTAGGACGAATGTTAAATTTTGTAAAAATTTGAGATTTAGGAAAAGCTCGTAATTAGGGATTTGAGGTGCCGAGCGTGTAATTGCTCTATGAAATAGCTCAATGAATTTGATTAAAGCTATAGGAAATTTCTTTAGTTAAGGTTTTGTTAATTTGGACGTTTGGTAGCTTAAATTGGTTTTAACGGCGATTATTGTGCTTTGCCTCAGACAAACAACGCTCGTGGACGGAGCTTGAACTGCAACGGACACGAGGTAAGTTCTCGTGATCTTCTCTGGCCGATTGGCCTACACCGTACGTCGAAGTCGTCTCGAGGAGTTTTGGAGATGCGTTTATTTAAATTGTTTTGGTTGGGTAGTTAGGAATAGTTCTTTTATAGGTTACGTTTTTAATTGCTTTATTGTTTTGATGGTATGCACGTTGTATGTTTATGTTATGCATTTATTGTCATGCATCATTGTTTTACGAAACGGCACGAAAATGAGTTTAAGCATCGATTTCATGAAAAAGAAAATGAAAAGAGAAAATGGAAAAGGGAAATGAAAAGGTAAATAAAAAGGAAAAGGAAAATGAAAAGGAAAATGGTAAACGAAAAGGAAAACGAAAATGAAAAGGAAAAGGGAAAAGGAAAATGGTAAACGAAAAGGAAAAACGAAAAGGAAAACGATAAGGTAAACGAAAAGGAAAAATGAAAAGGAAAATGAAAAGTGTAAATGAAATGAATAAATGAATGTCACGTTTTTATGAACTACATACGCATAGCACGCATTTGCATTTACGAGGGCTTGCTGAGATTTTTATCTCATAGGTGTCTGTATGGTGCAGGTGACCTTGACACAGGTGAGGATGAGATCCCTCCACCTAAGGTATGATGCAGTTGAAGAAGGATGGTCGCGGGAGTGTGCTGGGCAGTCGATGCGCATTTTGACCCGTGGGGATGTAGGTATATGTTTTGGGGACACGATATGAATTGTATAGTAGAACCATTTTAGGGTGTTTGATTTTGGTTAGTTGATAGGTTTAAAGATTTATGTTTTGGTGATATGGAGTTGTGTAAACCGTTTTATAAAAATATTTTATTAAAGCTTCTGTCTCGATTTTTATGGAAATGCTTAGAGACGTTTTAAGTTGGATGCGGATAGCTCGAGTTTTAGAGCTATCCACGCGGTTCGTTTTGAGGAAAACCGGCTATGTTTAAAGTGAGTTTGTAGGTGTCGAAGTGTTAAAGAAAATGTTAATTTGTGAAGTGTGTGGTGTGCAGGGGAAACTTGGTGTTTTGCTCTCTGGAATTTTTGGATTCCAGAGAGCATTTGTAAAAGAAAATAGAAGAGAAAGAAGAAGGTGGAGGGTGGCGATCGGGCGCGGGTGTGAGGGGCAACTGATCGCCCCTCCCTGCTTTTGATGCAGCGATCGATCGCTGGCGCACAGGGGCGACTGATCGCCCCTGCTGTTTGGTGCATCAGCGATCGATCTCCTGCATTTGGAGATCGATCGCCCCTCCCTTTTGGTTGACTGTTTTTACAGTTTTGTCCTCCCTTTAATTTTAGTTGTTTTAATTGATTTTAAGTTTTATTTAATTAGTTTTGAGTTTTGTTTTAAATGGTTTTAAAACATAGACATTATCGAGTTCAATTCCGATTTCGGTTTAAATTCCGCCTAGAGTTTATTTAAAGTATATGAAAAAAAAAAATATGTACGGGAAATTGGGTACAGTATCTGGGTCGTCACAATCTCGATGAGTTTTATAAAGAGATAAATGAGAAGTTCCAAACTTGGATGGCGAACAACGCCACGGGCTCTAACGATGATATCCCTCCTGCGTAGTCTGCTTAGTTGTCATATGTAAATTTGATATACTTTAATTATAATTAAATATCAAATTATACATGTTTTAATACATGGTATATTAAAAAAATTTACAAATTCCTACAACGGCCTCGTGTCGAAGATTCCTGTGTCCCGTCAAATGTGTTGAAGCTCATAAATGTGTCATGCGAAGCAGCGCCTGAAGTTAATCCCCGGTTAGGACAAGTGCGAGTATTATGACCCTGCTGCCGACATATACCACAACACAAGGTTGAGTTCCTCTTACTGATTCTCGAGCTTGACGGCTCTTCCCCATCTCGCACTCTTATCTTCTTCGGCCTACCAGGTTGACGCTGTCTTTTTGGCAGGAGGATTTTGTTCACATCTCGTACAATCAGCCACATTATTTGGCCACTAATAAGACAAATATAGTGTGAGTACATCTGCAGGTATCTTCCCGTGTAATATCATGCATTCACGTAGTCTTCCGACATGACTCTCATCTAGTATATGCAAGAAATGAAATGGACACACGGGATTCCTATACGCTCCCACCTAGTGCAGTTGCACACACCCAAAGTCATGTCCACCTCGAATTGTTCGTATCCATTGCGAACTTGAAATCGTGTAGCTCCCGCAAACGTTGCATGCCAATTTCCAGATACACTCTTTAGCTTATCAAGCTTTGTCCATATCTTGGGACACAAGATGTTGTTTGAATCGACCAGCTTCTCATATTTCTTCACGATGCGAGTCATCAAGCGCGTTCGGATCATCTCGAACATGGTCAGGATCGGTTTGTTCCTGACTGACAAAAGAAGTACATTAAATGACTCGCACAAATTATTCAATCCCAGATCATACTTGGGATTCAGAGAGAAGGCAAAACTAGCCCAATATTTCGGCTCTTCTGCTCGAAGTCATTTGTGGGATTCTAGACATAGCCGGTGTAGTTTTTGCATTTCATGCTCGAAATGGGCCTCCATGGGTGCTCTGGCGGCATTCCACATTGCATCTCTATATGTTTTGCCCCGAAAATGGTTTTTGAAAATCGCATACATATGCCGGAGGCAGAAGCGGTGTTCAGCATGTGGGAATTGATCTCAAATAGCTCTTTGTAATCCCTGATATTTGCACGAATAATAGCATCAATAAAACAATATTAAACCCCCAATGCCACAAAATTTTGAAATAACATATAGATATGCATTATACATTTTGTCGATCTGAAATAAGTGTCCAACCGTGGCCCGATTCAGTGTTGAAGTCTTGCTTCAATATATGTAAAAACCATGTCCATGAGTTCGCACACTCAGACTCGATGTTTGCAACAGCAACGGGGTAGATTCCATCGTTTCCATCGATGTTGACGGCTGTGAGTAGTTGGCCGGCACAATACTCCTTTAGATGACTGCCATCCAAGCAGATAATGGGTCTCCCGCACTCCAGCAACCCAGTCTTGCAAGCAGCCATACACATATAGAATCTTTGGAATCCCAATTCATTACGGCCCACTAGGTTTCTATCAAATTTTCACTGTGCTGCCCGGATTTGATCTGAATATTTTGACTGCGTACGACCACAGTTGCCCGTACTGTTCGTCGCACTTCCCTTCGTTGAGGGTCCGAGCTATACTTCTTGCTCTTGTGGCAAGACTGGGTGAAATGTCGACGGTGAAGTCATTCCTCACTGTCTCGATAATAGATGGGATGTCTCAGGTAGGATGACTTTTGAACCTGTCCAGGTAATGGTTCGCCAGCCATTTTGCTGAAGCGCGTTGATTTTCAACTTGCCTCGAACAGTAGTGAGAGTCGATCAAACTCTTTATTTGAAACATTTGCTCATTTTGCATCAACGAAGCATGTAGTCGCCACCCATATCCATCTCCACACTCAGCCGTCACTCAACTCCTTTCACCTTTAGTGAATTTAATACCATAACCATTTTCCAAAGAATGTTTGTCTATCTCGTCTTTAAGTTCCTGTAAAGAACCATATTTTCTACCCTTATAAAATCTCATTGAGATTTGTTCTCTTATCGGTATGCTTTCCACCTCCTTGTCATCTGAGACGACCGGTGTTCGAAGCTCATCGTCCAACGTTTTGGAGGTCGAATAGACGAATATTTCTTCATTTTCCAATAGGTTATCGAATGCTCGTACATCACCATATGCAGGCGTGTTGTCCAAATCCCAATCCATTTCGGCATCACCAATTGATCTCTCGTCTAAATCAATTGATCTATTTGAATCGGAATCCATCTTACAAATATTTAAATAGTATTAGAAATATTTAAATAAAAACAAAATAAATAAATAAACACAAATTAAAATGATGCAAAAAAACTTTCGTACATGGTAGGTGAATGCGGAGAAATATCTTCTAAATAGGAAATGAGAGAGAGAATTGAGAGAATGGGGAGAATTGAGAGATGGGGGAGGGAATTGGGTGATTTTTTCCAAAGCTGGGTGCGGCTTTAAATAGCCCAGTGGAGTACGGCCGGTCTAACTGGACCGGCCGTAATCGGAAGGGAACAACCTGTGACAATAGTCACGGGTTTCGTCTGGACCGGCCGTACTCGCCCCACAAAAAAACAAAACCCGTGACTTTTTTCATGGGTTTTTACGGTGCGAGTACGGGCGATCCGACTGGACCGGCCGTACTCGACCCACTAGAGGACGGAACCCGTGACTATTGTCACGGGTTGTTCCCCTCCGAGTACGGCCGGTCCAGTCGAACCGGCCGTACTCGCCCTTAAATGACAAAACCCGTGACTTTTGTCACGGGTTTTGCCCATTGAGGAGGACCAACCGTCTTCCTATCGATCGAGTACGGCCGGTCCAGTTGGATCGGCCGTACTCGATCTTTGAGGATGGCCTCTCCATCCCTCTTGTGAGGTTGAAATTGCGTATTTTCGATACTTTAAGGTTTTTCTCGATGAAAAGTGTATTTTGAGGGGTTTTTTTTTTAAACCAACCCATATTTAAGGGTTTTTTAAAAAAAAAAAACTCAAAAATTATCATATTTACCCTTTCATTGTATTTTTTTAATTCTTAATTTTACAATTAATAATTTATTTTAATTTTTTTATAATCTAACGTATTAATTACATCACTTCATCTTCATGTCAATTAATAATGATGAGAGCTCCAGTTAGTTGATAAACATAGTACTATTTTTTTTTTCAAGTACATTTGTTTTGAAGGAAAAAAAAAAATTCCAACCCAAGTTGCAAAAAGTGACCCTTATACTTCTGACCATTTAATTTTCTCAACTTTTTAATTGGAAAAATATCTTAATGAGCACGAAATAATACCTTAAATATTCTATGTGATACACTTGGTGATTTTTTTATTATTTTAAATTGTACTTCAAAAAATATGTTTTGACTTTCCTCCAATTTATTTTTATTTTTCTTTTAATTAAACAACCTCAACTCTTTCAAGTCTTTATTTATTGCAAGTTATTTAAGTATAAAAAAAGGATAATTAGATGAATCACGATCCAAAACCCTAATTAATTTTAATGAACATCCAGTGCCATCAATCAGTATTTTAGATGTCATTGGCCTTATTTAACATCCAAAGAGCGCAAATCCAGGACGGGATAGATGACCTGGTCGCAGAAGTTGTTCTTCTGACTTCCATTATATTTGCAGCAGATTCTTCTTCCAGGAAACATGAACAAAGCTCAAAGCTAAGCTGCTTTCTTCCCTGTCCCCCGTTTGCCCATTACTTAGAATCCAAAAATCATTACCATAAAAACTGAAAGAGATAGAGATTCGATGATGGCTGAAGCGCACAATCGTCATTTTCTCTTCGGCTTTGTTCTTGGTGGCGTTGTTTTTCTAGCTCTGGTGCAAGCTCAAGATCAATCAGGTGGCTAACTGGTGAAAAAAAAAAAACAACAATTGGGTTGTAGCTAAATTTATTTCTTTTAGTTGGCGTCGTTATAGTTGCTATTTTTGTATAAAAAAAGTTCATCTCTTTCGCCGGAAACTAAAGCAACAAATATCCCCCATTTTCAGGGTTCATAAGCTTGGCCTGCGGGATAGAAGCAAACACGAGCTTCATAGATTCCAGGACAAACTTGAGATATATTTCGGATGCAGGCTACATAGATACTGGCATCAACGGTAGTGTAGAAGCGCAATACAAAAACATGGATCGGCGACCGCTGTTTTCTGTGAGAAGCTTTCCCCAAGGATTACGAAACTGTTACACCATCAACCTCGCCAAAGGAACGAACTACATCATTCGAGCCAGCTTTCTCTACGGTAATTATGATGGGCTGAACAAGGTTCCTGTGTTTGATCTTTATTATGGTGTTAATTATTGGAGTACAGTAGACCTGGAGCTTGAATCGAATGCTTACTACTACGAGATCATTGATGCTCCTTCTACGGATGAAATCCAGATATGTGTTGTTAATACAGGGCAAGGAACGCCATTTATGACTGTTATAGAGATTCGTCCTATTAAACCTGACATCTACAAGCCTGATTCTGGGTCCTTAAGGGGGAAATATCGATACGATACTGGCTCAGTCAGCAATCGGTCGTACAGGTAAGAAGAGATTGCTTTGCGGCTGAATGACATTTTTTTCAAATCGACTTTTTAACTTTCAATTACCTTGCATATATATTACACGAATCAAGTTAGAAATTGGCCAAGGAATTAGATATCAAATTAAAATACACAATTTAATAAAAATCATAGTATATATGTACTAGGTTTATTAGATATATTGATGACAATATTCATATTGCTAATATCTAAAACATAAATGTTCAATTTTGTTACAAAGATCCAAGTTATAGATGATAGAGTTTAAATTACATTTTTTTTATTATCTATTATTTGTGTGCACACAATCAGCTTCTGCTTTTGCTCCCTTAGAAAATTATAATGATAGTTTTGGGTTATGTAGTATCTTAACACCTTTTGTTGCTTGATTATTTGAGGGGTGATACCATTTCAGTCTCCTTTGATTCAATCTGAATACCGAACCAAACCGAATAATTAGTTCTGCTTCAGTTCAGTCTTGTCATTAAAAATAATAAAAACCGAACTTATTGGAACCGAATTACTAGTTCTGTTGTCCATTTAATCCATTTTCAATAAATTAGAAATGGAAGGTTCACCTAAACTATGAACCTCGTCCCCAACGCACTCAAAGTTCTTAATTTGCTAACCCATGACAACTCATTGTTGATTTGCAAAACAGGTATAACTATGACATTTATGATAGAATATGGTCAGCTTATAACGCGGTTGGATGGATTCAGCTGAACACCGCCCTCACCGTGGATTCCAATAATTACAATGCCTACCAGCTTCCGTCAGTCGTCACCAGCACGGCAGCCACGCAGCTCAATGCGAGCGCGTCGATTAACTTTGCGTGGACTCCTCCGAATTCAAGTGTTGGATACTACGTTTATATGCACTTTGCAGAGGTTGTAGACCTTCAGCCAAACCAAACCAGATGTTTTAATATCAATCTTAATGGCCGGCTCTGGTTTGGACCCGTCATTCCTAGTTACTTGTCCTTCGATATTATAGGAAGCGATGGACCCACCACCGGCTTAGAAGAATATAGATTCTCTCTCATTCCATGTGAAAATTCTACTCTTCCTCCCATTCTCAACGCTATTGAGGTCTTCACTTCTGTTGATTACTCCAAGCCTCAAACAGACAAAGGCGACGGTGCAAGCTTTGACTGCATCTTTTCCTTCCGTTAAAATATTATTTTCTTTCTATAAATATATTGATAATTGACCATGTTTAGTTGATGCGATGACGAACATTAAGTCAACCTACAAAATCATGAAGAACTGGCAGGGAGATCCATGCGCCCCTAAAAAGTACACGTGGGAGGGAGTAATTTGTGATGATGAGAAACCATTTAGAATCACATCCCTGTAAGTTTATATTCAATACGATGCATATAATTCAAAAAGTTTTGTTTATTAATCAATCTGCAATGGTCAGGATCTTGTCCTCAAGTGGATTAAAAGGTGGCATATCGCCTTACATAACCAACATACAGGTGCTTCAAACTCTGTGAGTTCATCTCTCTTACAACTTAAAAATGAGTAATAAACACAAATGAATTTACTGAAAATCAAATTAATGTTTGTCTTGGACAAAAAGAAAGTTGGACGCTAAACAACAATCTTCTCAAATGTATTTTCTATATGTTTCTCAATAAAATATGTTTCAATATTTATAGTGTCATGTTTGACTCTTGACATTCAAACAATAAACACACTTAAAAACTCGAAATACCAAACATTATATTTATTTATAACCTTTCATTACTAAAACAGTCATAACTTCTGCTAGAAAACTTCAAACGACTTGAAAATTAAACCATTTGAAAATAGACTTTTGGGTCTTCAAATCTATATGTTATACATTAAAAATGAATGTCGTTTGGCCCTTAAAATTCTTGTTCAAAACAACCCCTTTGAAACTCAGCTTGTTTGAGTTTAACTCTCAACAAATTCCTCTTTTAAGCTCAAACTTTTTATATCTTTCATTCTGATCATCTCCTTCAAGTTCTCAAACAGTACTCTTGGAAGCATCTTTGTAAAGATGTTTGCAGCTTGATCACGACTCGCAACATGACTCATTTGCACTTCTCAATTTTTCATATGTTCCTAATAAAATGCAAACAAACATCTATATGTTTACTCCTTTCATGGTGAACTGGATTCTTTGCCAACTCAATAGTTGATCTGTTGTCGACTCGTATTTCGGTTGTCTCATGTTGTTGGAGATTTAACTCGTGTAGCAAATTTCTTACCTAAATTGCGTGGCGTACACACCAAGATGCTGCCACATACTCCACCTCACATGTTGACAAAGTCACGATCGGCTACGTCTTTGAGAGCCATGTAAATGTCGTGTCTCCCTTATAGAATACAAATATTGTTGTACTTTTTCGATTATCTACATCTCTGCACCAATCACTATCGGAGTAACCAATCAGCTTGAATTTATCCGTCTTTGTATAGAGTAACCCGAATGATTCTGCTCCTCGAATGTAGCGAAGAATTCTCTTAATAGCTTTTAGGTGCGAGTGTTTTGAAGCCTCCATGTATCGGCTCACTATGCCGACACTATATGCAATGTATGGCCTTGTGCTTGTGAGATACCGTAGACTCCCAACAAAACTACGATAGTCACTTGCGTTTACTAGATCTCCTCCCTCAAATTTAGAGAGTTTTGTACTGAGCTCCATCGGTGTTGCTACAGGCTTGCAATTTTCCATTTTGTTTTTCTTCAAAATATCATTCGCATATACTTCTTGTGATACAAAAATTCCAAATTTTCCTCGTCTAATTTCAAGACCAAGAAAGTACATAATCAATCCCAAATCCGTCATTTCGAACTCCCACGTCATAGCTTCTTTGAAATCTTTTATGATCTCCTTGTTGTTCCCCATGAAGATAAGATCATCAACATAAAGAGCAACAAGCAACAAGTTCTCTTTTTCTTTCTTCGGGTACAACGCGTGCTCATAGGAACATTTTGTGAAATCATTCTTCTTGAAGTAAGTGTTGATTCGGGTGTTCAATGCTATAGGTGCTTGTTGTAGTTTGTATAACGCCTTCTTTAACTTCAGCACTTTATTTTTCTTCCCAGCTTTCATGTACCCAGGCAGTTGCTCTATGTAAACTTCCTCTTCAAGAACTTCACATTTAATAGATCAACAACTTGAATTCTACCGCCTAAGAAATAAGAAGTCAAATTGTGTCCATTTTACTAACGGGAGCGAAAACTTATCATAGTCAATCCCCACATTTTGTTTGTAGCATTTTGCAACTAGGCGTGCTTTGTATCTTTCAATCTTTCCATGGGCATTCATCTTTTTCTTGTATACTCATTTGACTTCTATGGGCCTACATCCTTCTAGCAACTCTACCAAGTCTCACGTTTCATTTTTTCCGATTGTCTTCATCTCTTCATCCATCGTCACTTTCCATTTCTTATCTCTCACGACTTCCTCGAAAACAATATTATCTGCATCTGCTAATAAGCAAACCAAGTGCACTTCATTTGTCGAGTTATATAGATCTTGTAGACTTCTCATCCTTGGTTGTCTCGGCTCTTCTTCTTCATCAGATTCTTGAGGCATTATTGGCGTGATTATTTGTGCAGCGATTGTTGATTCTTCCGTTACTTTGTCTTGTGTCGCCTCTTTTTTATTCTTTCAATCTCATGTACTTTCTTCATTCACTTGTACATCTCAGCTCACAACCACTTTTTTTGCCAATTGGGTTGAATAACTTAAAAGCCTTCGTATTCTCATCATATCCGATGAATACATATTTCTTGCTTTTGTCATCAAGTTTGGTTCTTCTTTGGTCTGGTACGTGCACGTAGGCCACACTACCAAAAATTTTAAAATGAGATACGGTTGGTTTATGACTGCTCCAGGCTTCTTGTGGTGTTTGATTCTCCAATCTCGTATGCGGGCATCGATTTCGCACATATACGGCGCATTGCACTGCTTCAGCCCAAAATTCCTTTGGCATGTCTTTACTCTTCAACATTGACTGAACCATATCGAGAATCGTTCAGTTTTTCCTTTCGGCTACACCGTTTTGTTGAGGTGAGTAGGGTACGATCAAGAACCTTTTGATCCCTTGTTCCTCGCAATAGCTTGTGAAGGCAGCCAACATGTACTCTTCGCTTCTATCCGACTGCAGACCCTTGATGTGAAGACCGGTCATCTTCTCCTCTAACACCTTGAATTATTTTAACACGTCCAATGCTTTCGATTTTTCCTTCAAAAAATAAACCAAATTCTTCCTTGTGTAATCGTCAATGAAAATGATGAAATATCTCTTCTCACTAAGAGACTTCGGTGTGATCGGGCCACATATGTCGATGTGTACCAACTCAAGAGATCTTTTTGCACGATATTCGTCTTCTTTTGAAATCCACTCCTTGCACGTTTGAAAAGTACACATCCTTCGTAAAATTTCTTGGCGTAATCCATGTCTGGTAACCCGTGGACCATTTCCTTTTTTGCTAGCTCCTTTAAGCCGTTGTAATGTAAGTGACTAAACCGTAAATGCCACAGCCATGCTTTGTCCTCCATGTTGACTTGCAAACATCTTCCTCGCACATTTTTCAAGTTGAGTTTGAACATACGATTCTTGGGCATCTCCACGTCTCCGAGTAATCGTCTATTTTTATCTTTCAAGTGCAATATCCTATCTTTCATCAGGACCGAACATCCTTTCTCCAATATCTGCCTCATGCTAAGAATGTTATTTTTCAAGTTGGGTACATAGTAGACATCTTCTATTGATCCTTTTTTTCCATCTTTTTTGGTAAAACATATTTTTCATCGGTCTTTGACTTGAACCTTCGACGCGTCTCCAAAAGACACGTGTCCATCTTTCATCCCTTGCATATCAACAAAGAGATGTTTGCATCCACACATATGATTGCTAGCATCGGTGTCAAGATACCATATCGTGTCGTTATCGGAAGTGGAACCCTTTTGAGCCATTATGAGAACACTGTCATCCTTCGTCTCATCTTCAGCAACCAAATTCGCATTTTCATTCACTTTCTTTTAGGAATAGCACTCATTTGCGTAGTGTCCATACTTGCCGCAGTTGTAACACTCGACATTTGAGTGATTCAACGAGCAGCCTTTCCCATGACTGCGTCCTCGTCCACGCCAATTTTGTTAACTCATCTCGGCCTTTTCTTCATGTTTGTTTCCACGACCGCAGCCTCCACCGCGACTGAAATCATGACCTCTATAGTCGCGTCTTCTTCCTTGATTGTGCGTGTTAATCACCTTGTCCTCTTCCTCTATCTTTGTTTGTAAGGCCTCCTGCAAGACCTCTTGTTTCTTTTTTATCTTTCGTTGTTCATGTGCTTCAAGGGAACTAGCGAGATCATCGATGATCATTTCTTTTAAGTTTCTCGACTCCTCGATTACACATACAACATTATCAAAATTCTCCGTCAATGATCGAAGAATTTTATCCACAACCCTTGCATCTATGAGGGTTTCTCCATTGCGTTTAAGTTGATTCACCACCATTTGCACACGTGTTATGTAGGTTGATATGTCTTTCGACTCCTTCATTTCCATAACCTCCAACTCGTCTCGAAGAGTTTGAAGCCGCACTTGTTTAACTCGATCGGCACCCTTGTACACTTTTTGCAAAATATCTCATGCTTCCTTCAAAGTTCATGCACCGACAATCTTCTAAAAACTCGACTCTTCTACTGCTTGAAACAAAAGATAGAGAGCGGTCTTGTCATTCACTTGCGTTTCTTTCAACGCTTTTAATTGATTCGCCGTCAAAGAATCAATAGCTTCCGCCTCCATGAAGCCAGTTTCGACAACTTCCCATGCGTCTTGTGTGCCGAGCAATGCACATAATTGAATGCTCCAATTGTCGTTGTTCGTCTTGGTGAGTCATGGCAGCAACATTTGCCCCCACGGTATTATCTTGTAGTCAGACATGGCTCTGATATCAATTTGAAAATCAAATTAGTGTATGTCTTGGAGAGAAAGAAAGATGGACACTAAACAACAATATTCTCAAATGTATTTTCTATATGTTTCTCAATGAAACATATTGCAATATTTATAGTGTCATGTTTGACTCTTGACAGTCATATAATAAAAACATTTAAAAATCTGAAATACTAAGCATTACATTTATTTTTGACCCTTCATTAATAAAACGGTCATAACTTTTTCTAAAGAACTCCAAACGACTTGAAACTTAAACCATTCAAAATTAGACTTCTAGGGCTTCAAATTCATAGGTCATACGTTAAAAATGATTGTCGTTGGCCCTTCAAATTTTTGTTTGAAACAGTCCCTTTGAAATTGACAGTTTGTTTGAGTTTAACTCTCGACATTAACGCTAAATTTTTTATTCCAGAGACTTGTCTAACAACAACTTAACAGGGATGGTGCCTGATTTCCTGTCTAAATTGGCATTCTTAAAAATCCTGTAAGTGTCTTTCACTGCATAATTTCATGTCTATATGTGGCATTTTTAAGAATCGTCAAGTAATATGGTGAGTTTATTTCGAATCGTGCAGAAAATTGGACAAAAACAATCTCACTGGTTCAATCCCAGCTGATCTTGTCAACCGAGCAAAAGCCGGTTCGCTGACTTTAAGGTATGATAACCTCGTTCTATTACTTATCATTCTGAACGAGGCTTTGGGATAAAGAATTTTTATTTTTGTTTCGATAATGTCCCAGTGTTTCAGACAATCCAAACTTGAATCAGTGTCAGTTAACATCATGCTCACCTGCGTCTCCTCCACCGACTGCGGAGAAGAAGAGCAAGACAAGCGTTGTTATTCCAGTCGTTGCCTCCATTATCGGAGTTCTAGTGCTTGCTGCCCTCATCTTCGCCGTACTGTTTTTCTGTAAAAAGAAAAGGGAAGGCGCACGGACGACAAATCACCAAAAAGACGTCGATAGATCCATCGAAATATCGCACCAGTCGACTCCATCCAATAACACCAGTCCGTTGAGTTCTTCGTTAGAAGTAAAAGGAAGACAATTTTCTTACGCCGAGGTGGTGAAAATGACGAACAATTTCGAGAGAATTCTCGGCGAAGGAGGGTTCGGAGTAGTTTACCATGGCTTCGCCGGTGATATACCGGTGGCTGTGAAGATACTTTCCACAGTGTCCGCAAGAGGGTATCAACAATTTGTCGCAGAGGTATTAAAACTGTTACAGGAATTTCAGTGTTTCCATTGACTTAATCTACCCTTTTATTTAGGTTTAAACAATCAAAAATCATAACTAAAGATTACAAGGTTTGACTTTTTATTTTCAAAGTTAATTAATATTAATGAAAAATTGCAGGTCAATCTTTTGATGAGAGTTCACCATAGGAACCTGACGAGTCTTGTCGGGTACTTGAACGAAGGAAGCAACGTTGGACTTATTTACGAGTACATGGTTAACGGTGACTTAGCCGAACATCTCTCAGGTATTCTCCATTGCTATATGACGCGAGCTTTAAAAGAACAGAAAATAAAAGAAATTACAATTGCTGACTTGTATGTCTTCTCCTTCGGTTGTGCTGATCAGAGAATTCAGTAAATTTCCTCAGTTGGGAAGACAGACTCCGAATCGCCATGGATGCAGCTCTAGGTTTTGTAGCAAAACCTCTCGTAAAATAAGAATTTTTTTTTTTTTTTTTGGGTTGTTGTTTATCATTATTTTTCTCAAAACCAAATGCAGGGTTGGAGTATTTGCACGATGGGTGTAAGCCGCCAATCATTCACAGAGATGTGAAAACGATGAACATATTATTGGATGACAAATTTCAAGCAAAACTCTCAGATTTCGGTCTTTCAAGGGATATTCCCCTTGATGGGAGCACTCATGTCGCCACCACAACCATTGCAGGAACTCCTGGCTACGTCGACCCCGAGTAAGTACTAACTACATTTTCTAGAACTAACCTAAGTGATTTTTCGATTAAAATCCTGTTTTTTTATGTGGGTTTGTCAGATATTACTTTTCAAACCGTTTGACGGAAAAGAACGACATCTACAGCTTCGGAGTGGTTCTGTTGGAGATAATAAGTTGCAGAGCCGTGATAACGAGGTCCAACAAGAATGCTCATATAAATCAATGGGCCACCTCAAAGTTTCAGCAAGGAGACATAAGAAGCATAGTGGATGGAAGACTAGAAAGAAACTACGACGTGAACTCTGTTTGGAAAGCGGTGGAGGTAGCCCTTGCCTGTGTCTCCGTCAAACCAGAAAAAAGGCCGCCGATGAGCGTGGTGGTGAATGAGCTCAATGGGTGTTTGGCAGCGGAGTTGGCTCGAAAGAATCAACGTGGTCGTCCCCTTGATTCTATCAATTCCCCTGAGATGCTATCTGTGACTATTGTCGCTGACTCTGCCGTTCCCGTGGCTAGATGAAGAACTTCGTTTCCTCTCTCTCTCTCTCTCTCTGGGAAATAATAATTCTAAGGTGAAGAAGATACTTATCTGTAATAAAGTCTTGTGTGATGCTTGGGTTTGGTAAATTCCACTATAGTTTTCTTTCTTCAAACAGATGCTTATTTTCTTGCGGTAGAGAGAGTTATCTCATTTACTGCCTCTGTCGTCTAGACTTGGTTTAGTGGAACTTGTTGATAGTCAATGGAACTTGTTTTTGTCCTCGTTTAGAGTTTGTTTTTTTTGACGATTGTCACATATTTTCATATCTATTTTAATTTTATTTAAAATATAAGTTGGGACAATTTCATTTTTATCTGGGTAAAGTTCAAAATAACTCATTACAAGGGCATCGACAATCTAACTCTTAAATTATTTTGACCCTGCTATGAGAGAGATCCAATCGACGACGACGGTGTCAACACATATTTCTTTCGATTTTTTAGCAGTACGAGTCAATTTATTAACTCAGCATAGCTTATAATCTATTATGTTAACGAAAATAGATTAAGAACTTAATTGTACGAGTAATCGACCAAACTATTCAAACTCGAACTGAATTGTACGAAAATAGTTTAAAAAGTAATCTAGACCGAGTAAAAAAAAAAATTAGCTGATCGTCTACACTTTTACGAGTAATCGACCAAACTATTATGCAAGATCAATTGACAGAAAGACAATTATTCAAACTCGAATGTAAAGGTTATGTTGTAATTGCTATTAAATTTATTGTCACAAGTTGAGCAGAGTGCCATTTGAAAATGAAATTGAAACTAAAAGGAATCAGCTGTTCCTATAAAATAACATTTCTAATGATTATTTATTATAGTTTCGATAATTAACTTTGTACACTAATTTAATTCCCTTTTCACACTTTCTACAGCATGACTAAAATTATCTCTGTAAATCTAAAATCTTAAACAGGATCTAATTACAGACTACATCAGCCAATCAAATTTTCACCGTTGACTGAGTAAACATAGTGAAAATGAAAAATATCAAAAAGTCAGAAATTAAAAAATAAAACATACCCATGTCATCATCAGAAGATGCTGCACCAAAATTTGTTGACATTTACGGTTGATTTATTAAAACATGGCGGTCTGGGTTATTGACAAGGTCAAATTGTCTACTTCCTAGAATTTGTTTAATATGTTTGCTTCAATCAGCAAGAATTGAAATGCCAAGTCTATATGATTTTTCTATTGAAGGGTTTTTTCCTCTTTCAATTGTTAAGAGCTGAAGCCAAAAAAAAAAAAAAATGGATGAACAAAGAATGTCTTTTTTGGCTGCTGAGAAATTGCTTGGATTCAGGTAATGTTTGGTTCAGAGATTTCATGGAAGGAAGGAATTATTGCTAATCAATCTTATGGTTGTATAAATTACAGATAATAAACAAGTTTTGTAGACATACCTTGACTCCTTGTTTGTCCATGGAGCTTCTCGTTAAGAATCGGCGGCTGTTTTCGACATTGTTCTTTGCATGTTTTGCTTTCATGGTGGTCGTGCAGGGCCAGAATCAGTCAGGTTTTCCTCTGCAATTCTTCATCTTCTCCATATGCTTCAGATGCACAGAGAGTTTACTTCTTCTGTTTTTTCAGACTTCATCAGCATAGATTGTGGGTCGCCAGAGAAAAACAACACCGACGGAGGGACTGGAATATATTATGTCTCTGACGAGGGATTCACAGACGAAGGCATAAGTATGAACATATCTGCAAATAACCAGCAAATGTTTTCCGATCAACAGCAGTTCTTGAATGTAAGAAGCTTTCCAAACGGAACAAAGAATTGCTACAAACTACAACCTTCGAAAGGCAAAGGTCGATACTATTTGATACGTGCCAGATTTATGTACGGAAACTACGACAACCTAAGTACATACCCAATTTTTGATTTATACATGGATGTTAATTTCTGGGACACAGTCACATTCAATGCAGAAACAGAAATTTTCACCAAGGAAATTATATATTTTCCTCCATCAGATTATGTTAATGTTTGTCTTGTAAATAAAGGCTCTGGAACGCCATTTATATCAGTTTTGGAGCTCAGGCTTCTGAATAATCAAAATTACGCACCTGATTCCGGGTCATTAGAGCTCTTTATGCGCTTAAATTTCAACTCGAATGTCTCTCGTATCAGGCAAGCCATTTTTATTTGACAAACAATCTCTATTTCAGTTGTGCATCTACTCCTCTGGGTTTTGTTGATTTGAATTTCTCCTCAGGTATTCTGAAACTGATCAGGGAGGAGATTACTCAGATCGAATATGGTATGCTGCAAATTCTATGAGCTGGAAAAACATAAGCACAAACAATGCTGTTGATCAAGTAGCCTATAACCCCTTTGAAGTAGCTGCTTCTGTCATGAGAACTGCAATAACACCAGCAAATAATAGTGGTCAAATGGGATTTTACTGGATTTCTCCAAATAGCACCTACCAATATTATGTTTACATGCATTTTGCTGAGATCCAAACTCTAAGAAGCAATCAATCTAGAGAATTTGATATCTTTTTAAATGGAAATGCATGGTTCCAATCGTTCTCTCCTTCCAATTTATCTACATCCACAGTGTACAGTACTAGAGCAGTAGGGCCTTATGATAGATACGAGTTCTGGCTCAATAAAACTCGTAATTCAAAACACCCACCTTTAATCAACGCTATGGAGGTTTACAGGGTAGTTCATCTTCGAGATCTGCAAACTGACCAAAAAGATGGTAAAAGTCCCCAACCCCAGTTTCTTCAACTTCTTCACTATCTTCTTCTTATTCTTATCTTGAACTTGATAATTTTATTAGTTGATGCTGTTACGAACATCAAGTCAACGTATCGGCTGAGGAGAAACTGGGTAGCAGATCCTTGTGCTCCAAAAGCTTTTATATGGGACGGTCTTCTCTGTAATTACAGTGGTTTAAATTCTGGTTCCAACATACCCAGAATAATAAGCTTGTAAGTTTCTAGTTCCTAACTTAATTAAGCCTATTACAGAGGGCTTAAGTTTACATATATTTTTACTGACCGTGCAATCAGGAACCTTTCATCGAGTGGTTTAAATGGGGAGATTGCTCCATCAATAGCCAATCTCACAGAGCTTCAGTACCTGTAAGTGAAAATTTTAATGAAACTGTTTAGATATCCATTGTAAGACCATATATTGTGCAGGGAGAGTAATTGCATATGTGTAATATTTTTCTTTCTTTTTCAGGGATTTGTCTAACAATACCTTACAAGGATCTTTTCCTGATTTTCTTTCTCGCCTGCCATTCCTGACAGTTCTGTATGTTAAAACTAAGAAATTTCAAACTAAGGTTTTAATTTTGATTCATGTTGTTTAAAATATTGAGAAAGTCCTCTATCTTGATAGAAATCTCGAGCGAAACAATCTCTCTGGATCAGTTCCTCTTGTGCTCCTTGAAAGATCAAAGAACAGCTCACTTTCTTTGCAGTAAGCTATTTTATTTTCTATTCCAATTTCACATGCTGACAAAAAAACATCTATTAAAAACAGCTTTTATCTGTTTCACTCCCTCTTCCCTTTCAATTCAAAGCTACATCTTAGAACATTTCTATTTTTCTTCAAACTAACTTCTTATTAAATCTTTCCTTTCTAATTGATTCCAAACCCACTATGTAGTGCTAATTCCAAGTCTTAATATGCTTCCAAATCTAGATTGGACCATAATCCACATCTCTGCACATCAGAATATTGTTCAACTGAAACCAATGTAAAGAATAAGAACAATGTTGTAATATCAGTTGTAGCAGTAATTGGAGGATTTATTTTTCTCTCATTATTAGTAATAGCAGCTGTCATATGGAGATTTAAGAGACGAAACGGTACGACACAAATCTACATTTACTTCCATCGCCTGAAAAAAAAAAATCAGAAAAAACATGACAAATCTTGAACATAGTTTCTGAAAATTTTGAAAATTGTCATTTTGAACAGGAACCAAGAAAGACGATGACAAACCAGCAAATCAATTCACATATTCAGATATCTTGAGTATTACCAACAATTTTGAGAAAGTTTTTGGGAAAGGAGGATTCGGAACTGTCTATTTTGGAAGTTTAAAAGGAAATCCTGTAGCAGTGAAAGTTCTCTCTCCCTCAGCAGTCCCCGGCTATCTGCAATTCCAGGCAGAGGTATATTTCAAAATTCTATATATAACTATCTTGGTCACATCACAGTCGTTTATAATGATGTTCAATACCCACCCATTAATTTCCAGCATGGTTTCATATAATAACAAATCAAAACGAGATGTATAAATTGAATGTTTATGCCGTAATCAAATCTGAGATGATGCTCTTTATTTTTCCAGGCACAGTTTCTGACTAGAGTTCATCATAAGAACTTGACTTCTCTTATCGGATACTTTGATGAAGGGACAAACAGAGCTATAATCTATGAGTTCATGTCCAATGGAAACTTGTCAAAGCTTCTATTTGGCATTCATTTAAAAAGAAACACTTGAATCTTCCCCTTAATGAGTCATCTCCACTTCATATAATGTTCCTTGTTTTAAAAGACTCTAAAAGTTCAAAATTTGATTTTTCTCGGATGCAGGGAAAGATGCACATGTCTTGACATGGAAGCCGGGAAGTTGCTTCTGCAGACTTACTCCTGTGGTGTTTAGCTTTGAATTGAAGCCCTGAACATCCTTAGTGACTCGATGGATACATCCTTTCTGACTATATTTGAAGAAGGAAAGTAGAGCCGGGAAGCAACCCAATGGAGGTAACGAGGTCACCCCTATTTTCCTAGCTCCTGAGTGATATAAAGTCTGTTTTTTTTTTCTCAAAAAGGGTAATTTCTTAGCATTTCAAGCATACCCTTTTCATTATAGACGTGAAATGAAGAAAAAAATGTACAAAAGGAATACCTTGATGAATGATGAAAATGATCCCATAAGCAACGTGGAATACTGGTCTACTGTGTACATTTTGTTGATAGAAGAGTTTACGTAATAGTTTTGAACAAAATCACCACTCCCTGCGCTCAGAAGATACAGCCCATCCCTGATGATTAATGCAGTCCTCTTTTTACCCGCTACACGAACTAGCTTTAGTTCGTATTCTTTGTATAACTTCAACTACTGACTCAGTGTGATTGCTCCCTGCAATGGTGTATGTTAATGTAAATATTGTGTTGGCAAAGATTTTGTTGGCAAAATAAATTGAAGTATTAAGTTTGTTTATCTTGGAAAATTAAATAATGATTACTATATTATTCAGTGCAAAGCAGACAGATTTATTGGAGATTATGTTACCAAAACTATGCAGAATATTTGTTTTTGGTAATCTTGAAAAATAAGGAAAGTTGGTTATTTAGAAAGTTACTTGGAAATCAAGTTATCAATTATATTTATACGTGGAAGGTTGATTTAAAGTCTTTGAATTCTGGATATCATTATACAGAGCAAGAATCGTGTTCCAACTATTCTGGGCTCCAAATATGTTTTTATTTTGGTACTTTCCATATGTGTCGCAAAGGGTGTCACGAGTTTGATTTTTCAGATTGAGTTTCCTTATGCTGTGCTTGCTATTCTAGAACGACAATCTGCTGCAAAAATATTTAAACATATACTCTTCACAGAATATGTAAGCGGTTGATTATTATTCTCTTTGATATTTTCTTGTGTCGTGAGCCGCCAGTTTTCTTTCCTCTATTGCTTCTGCAAGTGAGTGTGTTTTTGATTGTTTCAATCTCTGTGAGATTATTGTCTACACTCTACCTCTTTGCTGTTGGATTTCATTATTATACGAGTGTGGTGGTTGGTTGCATCCTATAACAACGGTTGGTGTCGCAAGCGGTGTCATAGGCGCAATCCTTTTTATTCTTCATTGAGGATCATTCTCAGGAGGAGACAACACTGGAACTCGGGAGGAGTTCTATTTATTGACAAGGGGAGCTTGTCACTCTGATCGTGCCATACACGGATTCCGGGAGGAGTCAATATCGACAAGGGGAGCTTGTCGCATTTAGATCTCGGGAGAGGTCGATCTAAAGTCGAGGGGATCTCGCAAAAACAGTTTCCTTGAGGAAGTTAGCTAGAGACGGCGACAAAGATAAGAGGGAGTCTTTATTTGTATAAGTCCGGTTGTCTTGCAATTTTGTAAACTCATTGAAATGTTTTTAATTCTGGGCGTGGCCCCGCAGACGTAGGCTGGTTGCCGAACTGCGTTAAAAATTTCGTGTCTCCTTACTTTATGCATTTTATTTTGTTCATTATTGCTGTTTACCATTGGTGTCACGATCAGTGTTACGACACCAACGTAACTAATCACGTTTTCAATTGGTATCAGAGCAGGACGCCTCTATTTCTTAGGCGGGATCCGCAGGATTTGATCGTGTTTTATTCTGTGCAATAGACTCTATGAAAGAAGGAGGTTCAACAATCCGGCCACCTCTATTAGACGGTAGCAACTATGCTTATTGGAAGGCCAGAATGAGAGCTTTCATCAAAGCTATCGATGAAAAAACTTGGAAATCTATTTTGATAAGATGGGATCCTCCAACGAGTACAAACAAAGAAGGTGTTACAACTATCAAGGCTGAAGAAGAGTGGTCTCCTTCCGAAGATGCGATGGCCAATAGCAACTCAAAAGTTCTGAATGCTATTTTTAACGGTGTTGATCCTACACAGTTCAGACTTATTTCTACTTGTGAGTCAGCAAAAAGGGCCTGGGAAATTCTTCAGATCACATATGAAGGAACATTGACTGTGAAATTATCCAAAATGCAAATGATCACTACAAGATTCGAGAATTTAAGAATGCATGAAGATGAAAGTATTGCTGAATTTAGTGCAAAATTATGTGACATTGTCAATGAGGCATTCGCTCTTGGTGAGACTTTTTCCGAAGAAAGACTTGTAAGGAAAGCTCTAAGATCTTTACCTCCTCGTTTCGCTTACAAAGTCACAGCTATTGAAGAAGCCAAGGATGTCTCAAAGATGAAACTAGAAGAATTAATGGGATCTCTTAGAACTTTCGAAATGAATCTCGAAGTTGACACTGAAACAAAAAAGGATAAAAGGAGTCGCTTTAAAAGTCGATACTCAGATCATGAGTGATCATAGTGAAGATGACCTTGAGGAATCTTTAGCTCTGTTATCGAAAAATTTTAGCAAGGTTATGAAGAGATTTGGAAGAAATAATAGAGGTGTCAAGTCCGGTGTCACGAACAACAGGAATGGTTCTTCGAGCAATACAAAATACAGAGATGAAAAACATATTCTGATCAACCTATCAAGAGCAGAGGAATTCAGTGCAGAGAATGTGATGGCTTTGGGCATATTCAGGCAGAATGTGCTAATACTCTCAAGAAAAAGAAGAATTCTCTCAACACCACATGGAGCGAAGATGAATCAGATAAAGAAGATGAGTTTCAAAACAATCATGTGGCTCTAGTTGCTAATTCTAAACACCCAGATGATGTTGCTGAGGATGGATCAGATTGTGGTGATGAAAATACGGAAGAAGATCTCATTATGGAGTACAAATTTCTTCATACAAAATGGACCGAACTTGTTGAGATAAATCAGCATCTTCGCATTCAAAATGGAGACCTGAAAGCTGAGAAGATCAATCTGCAAAATACTGTTGTTGAATTAGAAGCCAAATTGAGAATGAGCCGAGATGAAGCGACGAAACTACTTAACGATCTGAACCACATGAAGAAAAATGTCAAGATGTTAAATCCAGGTTCCTCTAAACTGGATGATATTTTAAGAATCGGGAAATCGAGTGGTGATCGTTTTGGAATCGGATTCAAAGGAAAAAGCTCGGTTTCACAGCCAGTGTCGCTTCCAGTGTCATCACCAGTATCAAACTTTGCACCACCAAAAGTGTCAGCAAACGTTTTTAAGAACAACGGAAAGCAAGTTGCAGTTGGCACAATTAAAAACAAATAGGAAGGAAAGTCATATCCTGTTTTCGTCAATAAAGGTAACCGAATTACTTCTATTTGTCACTATTGCAATCGACGTGGGCATATTCGTCCAAGATGTTTTACTTATCTAGCTGATTTAAGACAAGGTACTGCTAGCAATTTTCCCTCTTGCGGATTGTCTCAACAAAAATGGGTGGTTAAATCAAATTTGAAGTGTAATGTTACACAAATTTCTCTAAAAGCCACCACAACTGATGCCTGGTACTTTGACAGCGGCTGCTCTAGACATATGACTGGTGAAAAGAAGTTCTTGAAGGACATTGTATCTGAAAGTGTGGGAAAAGTGATTTTTGGCAACGGTGTCAAGTGTAGTGTCATGGGAAGAGGGACACTAAATGTTCCAGGGCTACCAAAATTGGAGAATGTTCTTCTGGTTGATGGTCTAAAGGCTAATCTAATCAGCATTAGTCAACTATGTGATCAAGATCTAAATGTTCACTTCACTCGTGGAAAGTGCGTGGTGTCAGATCATGAAAGAAATTGCTTCATAGAGGGAGTAAGATCTTCTGATAATTGTTATCTTATTTACTCATCTTCTCCCTGTTTTCGTTCAAGCATGGAAGATTCTGTTTTATGGCATAGAAAGCTAGGACATGTCAATGATCAAATGTTAAAGATGATTACATCAAAGGGAGCTGTCCGTGGTGTTCCAAAGTTGAATTTTGATGAAGGAAGAATATGTGGACCATGTCAGATTTGGAAGCAAACTAAGGTGTCACATCCAGTTTCGTCGACACGAGCAACAACTCGTGTACTTGAGCTGCTTCACATGGATTTAATGGGTCCAATGCCTGTGGAAAGTATTGGAGGTAAACGATATGCTTATGTTACCGTTGATGATTTCTCTCGATATACATGGGTGAAATTTCTTAGAGAAAAATCTGACACATTCCAGGCTTTCAAATCTTTGTGTATACATATCCAACAGGAAAAAGATTGTATTATTATGAAGATCATACGCATCTGCAGTGATCACGGGAGAGAATTTGAAAACTCTGAATTTTCAAACTTTTGTAATCAGTTTGGTATATTTCATGAGTTCTCTGCACCTAAAACTCCTCAACAAAACGAAGTTGTGGAGAGGAAAAATTCCACTATTGCTGAAATGTCACGTGTGATGTTACATGATAAGAATATTCCACAAAAATTATGGGCTGAAGCTATGAACATTGCTTGTTATACTATAAATCTGGTGTATCTCCGTGGAGGAACTTTAATGATACCATACGAGATATGGAAAGGTAAAATTCCAAATCTTAAATATTTTCATCCTTTCGGGAGTACTTGTTATGTATTGAATGACAGAGAACATAGAGGGAAACTAGACCCCAAGAGTGATGAAGCTATTTTCTTGGGGTATGCTACAAATAGTCGTGCCTATCGAGTTTACAACAAAAGGACTCGAAATGTTGTAGAATCCGCAAATGTTCAAGTGGACGATTCTCTGGAATTAGCTGATACTCGCATAGACGACGAAGTACAGAATTCAAATGATGAAAAATTTAGAGATTCAACCAGTATTACAGGTGATGTTATGAGTAGTGTAACGGACCAGGTTGCACAAATTGATGAAGTAACTATCTCGGATCAAAGACAACCATCCACACGGGTCCAGAAAAATCATTCTGCAGATGACATTATTGGAGATCTAAATGATGGTATTCGAACTAGAGACAAACCAAGAGTAAATTATTGTGAAATGATTCAATTTGCATGCTTTACATCATCGATTGAGCCCAAAAATTTGAAAGAAGCCTTGTTGTTGGATGAATATTGGATTGATACTATGCAAGAAGAACTTGATCAATTCAAACGAAATCAAATTTGGGACTTGGTATCATGCCCCCCGATGTGAATGCCATTGGTACCAAGTGGATTTATAAGAAAAACAGCGATGAGGATGGTAATATTACTCGGAACAAGGCTTGGCTAGTTGCTCAAGGATATTCTCAGATTGAAGGTGTTGATTTTGATGAAACAAATGCTGAAATATTACGGTGTTACGCAGGATGTCATGACACTCTTTCATGAAAATTGAAGATTATCTCCTTATGTATTTTGAGAAATTTTCGAGGCACTAATCTGGAGTATTTCTAGTCATATTCTACAGATTTTACAGGAATTCTTTAGTTGGAAATTAGAGATTATTTTCTCCAATATCTGAAGAAATTTTAAAGGCATTAATTAAGATTATTTATTTTGGGTTTATTTCCCAATTTGAGTGAAAAATTCTGGTTTATTTTCATGAAGCTTTTGGTAGAATTTATGGAAATTGAAAGTTAATTTCTTTTATATTTTGAGAGTTATTGGTGGAATTTGATCATATTTACCTCTTGGGTTTATTCTCCAATTTATTTGAAGACTTTGGACTTATTTTCCAAATTTTATGGGAATTAGAAGATGTTTACGGAATTTGAGGAATTAGTATGATTCTTTTCAAATATGAATTTATGGTTTATTTCCATGGCTTTCAAAGGTTCACTGTTCATCGAATTTTTATCTTCTCAAGATTATGATTTTTCTGATTTCTACTTCATCCTTGGCTATTATTGAAGACGCTCCAGTAGGTAAGGTTTCAGAGTTACATCTTGAAAGGCATAAAGGTCTGATTGATGATCTTAAAGGAAAAATATCTAAAGATGTTTTTGTTGGTAATATTTTTGAAGAACAAAGGACTGCTACTACTGTTCCAGATACTGCTGAATCAACTGGAGAAATTGATGAGTCGATTGCAGAATTTGCTGATGCAGAAACTCAGGTTCCCTCAACAACTTCTACTACTGATCTACCTAGTGTCCCCTCTGATGTCATGACTCCTGCAACATAAACTTATGATACTCACAAATGAGCAGTTACCAGCATCCGGGTTTGTTGGTGTTTAACTGATGTATTTGACTAATCTTTATTTTGTTGCTGCATATCTCTACTTTACTGCTAAATGCTGTTATTTTCCTGCTGCGCTGCTGATTATTGTGTTGAAATGATGGCTAATTTATATGCTTTGATGGATCTTTTAGTCTTCTGTTATCTTTTTGTCATTTTATGGTAAAAAGGGGGAGTAATTTACACTGATTGCTGATTGCTGGGATATGATATGCATGTCATGTATAGTGTTTTGAGCGTGATCTACTATTGCAAGTATTAAGGGGGAGCGTTTTATGATCCTACACCCAGCATTCAGGAGGAGTTATTGATTTTGCCAAAAAAATGCCAAAGGGGGAGATTGTTAATGTAAATATTGTGTTGGCAAAGATTTTGTTGGCAAAATAAATTGAAGTATTAAGTTTGTTTATCTTGGAAAATTAAATAATGATTACTATATTATTCAGTGCAAAGCAGACAGATTTATTGGAGATTATGTTACCAAAACTATGCAGAATATTTGTTTTTGGTAATCTTGAAAAATAAGGAAAGTTGATTATTTGGAAAGTTACTTGGAAATCAAGTTATCAATTATATTTATATGTGGAAGGTTGATTTAAAGTCTTTGAATCTTGGATATCATTATACAGAGCAAGAATCGTGTTCCAACTATTCTGGGTTCCAAATATGTTTTTATTTTGGTACTTTCCATATGTGTCGCAAAGGGTGTCACGAGTTTGATTTTTCAGATTGAGTTTCCTTATGCTGTGCTTGCTATTCTGGAACGACAATCTGCTGCAAAAATATTTAAACATCTACTCTTCACAAAATATGTAAGCGGTTGATTATTATTCTCTTTGATATTTTCTTGTGTCGTGAGCCGCCAGTTTTCTTTCCTCTCTTGCTTCTGCAAGTGAGTGTGTTTTTGATTGTTTCGATCTCTGTGAGATTGTTGTCTACACTCTACCTCTGTTGCTGTTGGATTTCATTATTATACGAGTGTGGTGGTTGGTTGAATCTTATAACAATGGTTGGTGTTGCAAGCGGTGTCATAGGCGCAATCCTTTTTATTCTTCATTGAAGATCAGTCTCAGGAGGAGACAGCACTGGAACTCGGGAGGAATTCTATTTAATGACAAGGGGAGCTTGTCACTCTGATCGTGGGCAAGGGGATCTTGTCATACACGGATTCCGGGAGGAGTCAATATCGACAAGGGGAGCTTGTCGCATTTAGATCTCAGGAGAGGTCGATCTAAAGTCGATGGGATCTCGCAAAAATAATTTCCTTGAGGAAGTTAGCTAGAGACGGCGACAAAGATAAGAGGGAGTCTTTATTTGTATAAGTCCGGTTGTCTTGCAATTTTGTAAACTCATTGAAATGTTTTTAATTATGGGCGTGGACCCGCAGACGTAGGCTGGTTGCCGAACTGCGTTAACAATTTCGTGTCTCCTTACTTTACGCATTTTATTTTGTCCATTATTGTTGTTTACCATTGGTGTCACGATCAGTGTTACGACACCAACGTAACTAATCACATTTTCAGTGTATATAAAAATCATGATTTAAGGGTCTGTTTGACTTAGTAAGTTCAAATTATACGTAAACAATCCTATTTTATAGATTAAAGGGTAAATTCCAAAAACCATCATTAAGTATGGGTAATTCCTGAAAAAACCCTCAAACTTAAAGTCGTGGCAGTCAAAACCTTGAAGTTTTGAAAACTATCAAAAAAGACCTTGGCGGGGGGCCGCATGCCCCTGCATGCCCCCCGCATGCCCCTGCATGTGCAATTACAAAGCAATTCGGGGGGCCGCATACCACATGCGGGGGGCCGCACAAATTTGGGGGGCCGCATGCTGTAATTCGGCCCCCCGCACTCTCAAATTATTCTTCATTATTTTAAAATAATTTTAAAAAATACCAAATTATATTCAATTCACTTAAAATTTTTACCACATATACCTCACATCATAGGAAGATTTTGAAATTTTTTTCGTAATTTTTGCAAAACGTTTATGATTTAATATAAGTTTTTATAAAATAATGTCATTAAAATTACAATATATCGAACAAGTGTTATAAAATCACGAAACTTTTTTCATTATATTTCCATGATGTAATGAACATGTGGTAAAAATTTCAAATAAATTGAATATGATTTGGTATTTTTAAAAAAATTAAATCATCATTTCTTCTTAAGACGTCAATTTGAGGCCTTAAACGATAAATTTTGGGTCCGAAAAAGGCTGTTATGGGGTTGTACCCAAATGAAGTATGTAGATCTACATACTGCACTTGGGTACAACCCATGACAGCCTTTTTCGGACCCAAAATTTATCGTTTAAGCCCAATTCATAAATATTTGTGTTTATCCAATTTTTTTGGGAGAACCATATGGTTTTATTTGTTAATTATCTTAGAGTTTTTTCAAGTAAATTATCTTTATTTGTTAAATATTTGTAAAATTATTTTTCTTCATTGAATGATTATGTCTTCTGAACAAAATCATATTCCCAAAAAAGGCAACTTGCCCTACTTCCATGGGTGATGGGTCCTTCTGCTTCGCCAATTGGTTTTAACCAACACACTAGCTGTCTATATGTAATTAATGTTATAATATAAGCCCATCAAATCTTGGGTTCATGTCACGCGTGGTTGTACTTATTTAATTTTACTGATATTAGTTTTAAATGCAAAATGTACTAGAGGTTGAGATGAGGATGATGTCATTTTCCATGAGAAAATTCATGTACAGGTATTAAAAAAAGTGGGTCTCCTAAGTATATAAATTTCAGAGATAGGCTTGTCCTGCAATATAATTAATGGTATGAGATTGGATATGTAGGAGATAATATCATCTGGATCAGCCAGTGGGAGGAGGAAGATGTGATTGAATTGAATGCTGCTGCCGCCTCACTGGATAAGATCTAAATGCTCATTTATGTCTAGATCGTTGCGAGGTGTGATGACGAATTTATGGACATAATGCAGATTTGACAGATAATAAAAAGGGTTTTTTTTAAAAAAAATCCTGAAGTAACGGTCAACAACGAAAAAACCCTCAAAAATTACTGTTCATCGTAAAAAACCTCAAACTATCGCAAACATTCATTTTAAACCTGGCAGGGGGGTGAGGAGTACGTACTCGCCCTCCGAGTACGGCCGGTCCACCTGGACCGGCCGTACTCAACTCTATTTGCAATTTTACACACATATTAGAGACCGAGTACGGCCGGTCCATCTGGACCGGCCGTACTCAGCGAGGGCGAGTACGGCCCATAGGAGGACCAGCCATCCTCCTATGGGCAAAACCCGTGACAAAAGTCACGGGTTTTGTCATGTAGTGCCGAGTACGGCCGGTCCAAATGGACCGGCCGTACTCGCACCTCTAATACCCGTGACTGAAGTCACGGGTTGTTTGTCTTGTAGTGCCGAGTACGGCCGGTCCAAATGGACCGGCCGTACTCGCACCTCTAATACCCGTGACTTCAGTCACGGGTTGTTTGTCTTGTTGTGCCGAGTACGGCCGGTCCAAATGGACCGGCCGTACTTGCACCTCTAAAACCCGTGACTGATCGAGTACGGCCGGTCCAAATGGACCGGCCGTACTCGACTCCCCTATATAAACCCCAACTCGGGTTTCAAAATATCACACACCCTCTCCCTCCTCCCTTACCCCTCTCACACCCTTACCCTTACCCCTTACCCCTCTCAATTTTCTCAAAGTTTTCTCTCTCAAATCTCTTACTCATTTCTATTTTCAAATCCTTATTTCGACCTTATTCTTCCTGCTTTATTTACAGGTATTTAGATTTTGTTTAATTATTTTATTTTGTATTTGAGTTTTTTTATTTAAATATTTATATTGTTATTTTCTTGATTATCGATGAATATTTCTAATACTATTTTTTTCAATTTTATCATTAACTATATATTTTTTTAATGAATATCCTTGAGTTTTTTTATTTAAATATTTATAATGTTATTTTCTTGATTATCGATGAATATTTCTAATACTATTTTTTTCAATTTTATCATTTACCATATATTTTTTTAATGAATATCCTTGAGTTTTTTTATTTAAATATTTATAATGTTATTTTCTTCATTTTCGATGAATATTTCTAATACTAATTTTTTCAATTTTATCATTTACCATATATTTTTTTAATGAATATTTCTAGTACTATAAATAATTGGATTGCATCTATTTTTTTGATGAAGATTTTATTAGCGACGAAAATGGATTCCGACTCAAGTAGATCGATTGATTTAGATGAGCGACCAAGTGGTGATGCCGAAATGGATTGGGATTTGGACAACACGTCGGAATATGGTGATATACGAGCAATCGATAACCCACTGGCAAATGAAGAAATATATGTCTATTCGACCTCCAAATCGCTAGACGATGAGCTTCGAACACCGGTCGGCTCAGATGACGACGAGGTGGAAAGCATACCGGTAAGAGAACAAATCTCACTTGGATTTCATAAGGGTAAACAATATGGTTATTTGCAGGAATTGAAAAACGAGATAGATCAATATTCCATAGAAAATGGCTATGGTATTACATACATTAAATGTGAAAGAAGTCGACTGACGGCTGAATGTGGAGATGGATGTGGGTGGCGACTGCATGCTTCGTTGATGCAAAATGAGCGAACATTTCAAATAAAGAGCTTGATCGACTCTCACTGTTGCTCGAGGCAAGTTGAAAATCGACGCGCTTCAGCAAAATGGCTGGCGAACCATTACCTGGACAGGTTCAAAAGTCACCCTACTTGGGACATCTCATCTATTATGGAGACAGTGAGGAATGACTTCACCGTCGACATTTCACCCAGTCTTGCCACAAGAGCAAGAAGCATAGCTCGAACCCTCAATGAAGGGAAGTGCGACGAACAGTACGGGCAGCTGTGGTCGTATGCAGCCGAAATATTCAGATCAAATCCCGGTAGCACAGTGAAAATTGATGGAAACCCAGTGGGCCATAATCAATTGGGATTCCAAAGATTCTACATGTGCATGGCTGCTTGCAAGACTGGGTTGCTGGAGTACGGGAGACCCGTTATCTGCTTGGATGGCTGTCATCTAAAGGGCTCGTGTGCTGGCCAACTACTCACGGCCGTCAGCATTGATGGAAACGATGGAATCTACCCCGTTGCTGTTGCCAACGTCGAGTCTGAGTGTACAGAGTCATGGATATGGTTTTTGCGTATATTAAAGGAAGACCTCAACACTCCGCATGGCTACGGTTGGACACTTATTTCAGATCGACAAAAGGTATGATGCATTTTTATATGTTATTTCAAAATTTTTTGGCGGTCGGGGTTTAATATTATTTTATTAACGCCATTGTTCACGCAAATATCAGGGGTTACGGAGCGCAATTCGAGATCAATTCCCATACGCTGAACACCGCTTTTGCCTCCGGCATATGTATGCAAATTTCAAAAACCATTTTCGGGGCAAAGCATACAGAGATGCGATGTGGAATGCGGCCAGAGCACCCACTGAGGCCCATTTCGAGCATGAAATGCGGAAACTACACGGGCTATGTCCGGCTGCCCACGAATGGCTTCGAGCAGAAGAGCCGAAATATTGGGCTAGTCATGCCTTCTCTCCGAATTCCAAGTGCGATCTGGGATTGAATAACTTGAGCGAGTCATTCAATGCACTTCTTTTGCCAGTCAGGGACAAACCGATCCTGACCATGTTCGAGATGATCCGAACACGCTTGATGACTCGTATCGTCAAGAAATATGAGAAGCTGTTTGATTCAAATGAGATCCTGTGTCCCAAGATCAAAGCAAAGCTTGACAAGCTTAAGAGTGCATCTGGAAACTGGCATGCAACGTTTTCGGGAGCTACACGATTCCAAGTCAGCAATGGATACGACCAATTCGAGGTGGACATGACTTTGGGTGTGTGCAACTGCACTCGGTGGGAGCGTACAGGAATCCCGTGTGTCCATTCCATTTCTTGCATGTACTGGATGAGAGTCGCGCCAGAAGACTACGTGCATGAATGCTATTACAGGGGAAGATACCTGCAGATGTACTCACACTATATTCGTCCGATCAGTGGCCCAATAATGTGGCTGATCGTACGAGATATGAACGAAATCCTCCCGCCAAAAAGACGACGTCAACCTGGTAGGCCGAAGAAGACAAGAGTGCGAGATGCTGAAGAGCCGTCAAGCTCAAGAGTCAGTAAGAGGAACTCAACCGTGCGTTGTAGTATATGTCGGCAGCAGGGGCATAATACTCGCACTTGTCCTAACCGGGGATCAACTTCAGGCGCTGCTTCGCAGGACACATTCATGGGCTTTAACACATTTGATGGGACGCAGGAATCTTCGACACGCGGTCGTGGCAGGAATGTGTAAATTTTTGTAAAGTTTTTGATTTATTATAAATTTCTTTGCATGAGGATCTGTGCCGGGATCCTCATTAATTCTGCTAACAAAATAAAACAACTCTTCTTAGTAAGATTCCCATCATATTCCATATCTCCAATCCCCATAGTTGAAGGGTAAAACCATCTTATTGCATCTAGACCCATTTTGGCAGGGAATGACGATGTTTGAAGAGCATTGGTGGAGCTCTTTTCACTCGGTTAAAATGGAGCAACTTGAAGCTTTGCAGGCAAACATTAATGAGGCTCCAGTTAAAATGGAGGTGGACTTGAAGCTTTGCAGGCAAACACTGCCTTTAACTCTGTACTTGTAAAAAAAGAGTTGAGTACCAAGTCTAGGCATGATTTGACGTCCCATGAAATTTTAGCTATTCTTCAAATGTCATTGGATCCAGCAAAGCTTGTTTTAGATGTGTTTCAAGGGTATTTTTCTCAACAGTGGAAGAAGGAAGAAAGTGATATTGAAGAATGTGTCGCGAGGAGTTACATGCTGGAGCAATTGGCCAAAATATCACCTAATATTGACCCTCAGGCAAAAAAGGATGCGATGGAACTGACAATTGAGTGGAATGTGAAAATTACAAGACAACATGAGGATTTATTAGTGAGTTTCTTGCGATATCTGGCTACGTATGGATTGATTTCTTCATTCAAGAAAGAAGAAATTTTGAAGTTTTTTTAGGTTGTAGTGCTGCATAAACAGGCTCCAGATTTATTGTAAATTAAACTGATGACGTGTGATTTTAATTCTCCTCTATTTTATCAAATTGAAAATCTGCAATTTCAACCTCGCAGGGGAGGTTGGGAGGCCGCCTTCAAAGATCGAGTACGGCCGGTCCAGCTGGACCGGCCGTACTTGACTCCCTTCGTAATTTTTTGCAAAAATAAAGTTGGAGGAGATATTCAAATAACAGATCTCACTGTCATTTCTACGATAAAGCTTGAGAGATTAGTGGAGATATTCAATAACAGATCTCATACAATTTTTTACATCTGTGGTTTATATTTTCTTCACACTTCGTCAATGCCTTTCATCATTTCCAAGAACCAAAAAAATGCACATTCGTAAACGACGAAACTGACCTTAATCGTTTCCGCATCGAAAACGGAATAAACTGATACGTTCAAATTCCGGCTTCAATGAATGGGATCGTCTGTTCTCGTCGTCACAGAAACCCTATCTCAAGAGGCTCGCTAAAATGGCTTGAAGGAAGAGCGAAGTAGAAAGTACAGTGGCCAATCGTCGGATCAGAATTTGACGATTTGGGCTACATATGGTAAAAAATTTGTCATTTAATAACACTTGTACGGTTTATTGTAATTTAAGTTAATTATATTAGTATCAAATTACAACAAATCGTGTTAGAAAATCACGAAAATTTTGGAGTTTCCCTTCCCATAATTTTATCTACATATGATAAATTTTTTGTGATTTAATAACATTTGAACTATTTATTATAATTGTAGCTAGCTATTTAAGGGTCAAATTACAATAAATTATGAAAGTTTTATAAAATCATGGAAGTTTTAGAAAACCAAAAGTTTATGGTTTATTAAAGTACAGCAAATTTACATACAGCAACTAAGCAGACTACGCAGGAGGGACATCATCGTCAGAGTCCGAGGCATTTTTCTCGATCCAACTCGTCCACTTCTCGTTTATCTCTTTATAAGACTCATTGAGATACTGCTGATCAGAGACTAGTTGTTTGATGTCTTGTTGCTGGCTTTGCTGTGATTCCAGCAATTGCTGCAGCTGCTGATGGTGTGCTCGCTGCATCTCATATATTTGCCGCTGTTGATGGTACTGTTGGTTGTAGTGCATTCGATGCATCTCATTTATCTGCAGTTGTTGCTGGTACTGTTGTTGGTGCAGATCCTTCAACTGCTGTTGATGCGTCTCTTGCATCTCATATATTTGTTGCAGATACCGCCTTGTATCCCAGCCGTTTCTCTCATCCTCTTGGGGGGCATTTGGTGGCGATGTAGTCTCATCCATCGGCACTGCCTGAGAGGTGGATGCCCGAAGGTGGATGCCCCCTGATTTCTCCTCAGCACCCACTCGCCATCGACTTCGACGATCCCCATCCGTATCAACTGGGTCGTGTCAAATACGTCGGTAGATCTACGAGGGATTATTTGCTCTCCAACCGGTATGCGAATCCCAGCTCGCATGACAAGCTTCAGAATCAATGCCCCGTATGAGAGATTAGTCGTGGGTGCTCTCCCGATCTCACGCATGTGACTTATAATCAAGAAACCGGGGTCAAAAAGCTTCCCGTTGCATAGCTTCTCCATGACATAGAGGTCTATGCAACTGACATGATTTCGATGGCCCTCTCGCGGCAGAAGGGTGTGGGCGAGCAAATTTCGGAGAACCCTACCTTTAACATTCAGCTCGTGCGCTCTTGGCTTCACGAACACCTCAATATTTGGGTTGCAGTGAATTTGGCGAAGGAACTCTACTCCCTCGGGCAATGTAAAAAATGGGCAATCTCGGGAAGCATGGTAGTATCTCTCTGCACCTTCTATGTTAAATCCCAGGAATTCATTCACCTGCTCTGGCCGTATCATAAAATCAAATCCAAGAATGAACGCCCTCAAACCGGTTAAAACTCCATCTGCCCCGACCGTTCTCAGGTTAGCGTAGAATAAGCGAACTATTCTCTCACATGTCTCACCTGTCAATGCATTGATCCCGTTTAGGCCGATGTTCTCCAACATCTCTTTGATGCCCAACGATTCCCAACCGTTAAAGTCTACATGCATGCAAAAGTTTAGTGAACGTTTTCGCATATCCTGCTCAAACTTTCTTTGACAATCTTGAGACAAAAATTCCATGGTAAGATCCTATAAAATTCAGGAAAATAAATAAATAAGTATTAGAATTATTTGCAATTATTTAAATAAATAATCTTAAATTAAAATATTTATACTTTTACATTTGTCATATAAAAATTAAATATATATATACACATATAAATAACAAAAATATAATACATACGTTTTGACATTAGATATAAATAATAAAAATATTCATATAAACAATAGAAAAAATAATACATGTATATGAAAGTGGAGAAAAATAATATTAGAAGGAAGTTGAGAAAAATAATATATATATATATACATATATATATATATATAAACATATATATATATATATATATATATATATATATATATAAATAACAAAAATATAAATCATATATTTTGACATTTGATATAAATAATAAAATTATTTATATAAACAATATAAAAAATAATATATGTACGTCATACCTGAAATTGGAAAAAAATAATCACGATGGGAGAGGGGAGTTGAGAGATTAATGGGAGAGGAGGGGCGAGCAGAGGTTTGATTTGAGGAGGGGAGTAGGTTTGATTTGAGAATTGCAAGGGGGCGGGGGGATTTTTATAGGGTAGGCGAGTACGTACTCAACCCAGGATGAGTACGTACTCACCCCGCTAGAGGACGGTTTGAGTACGCGGCCCGTGACTGAAGTCACGGGTATTTGCCAGCCGAGTACGACCGGTCCATTTGGACCGGCCGTACTCGGCAATAGAGGACAAAAAACCCGTGACTTCAGTCACGGGTTTTTTCGGTGCGAGTACGGCCGGTCCATTTGGGCCGACCGTACTCGGCACTAGTGGACAAAAATCCGTGACTTTTGTCACAGGTTTTGACGGTGAGAGTACGGCCGGTCCATTTGGACCGGCCGTACTCGGCACTACAGGAAAAAACCCGTGACAAAAGTCACCGGTTTTGCCCATAGGAGGACGGCTGGTCCTCCTATGGGCCGTACTCACTCTCCGAGTACGGCCGGTCCAGCTGGACCGGCCGTACTCGGTCTCGAATTTTTGCAAAAAAATTGCAAATCGAGTCGAGTACGGCCGGTCCAGATGGACCGGCCGTACTCGGAGAGTGAGTACGTACTCCTCACCCCCCTGCCAGGTTTAAAATGAATGTTTGCGATAGTTTGAGGTTTTTTACGATGAACAGTAATTTTCGAGGGTTTTTTCGTTGTTGACCGTTACTTCAGGGTTTTTTTTGAAAAAAACCCTAATAAAAATGTTTAAACCAGAAAAAGAACTGGGTTTTGCTTTGTAATTCGAAGTGCAGATATGTATGTACTCCATTGCCACTGGCAATTTGCCGGTGTCCATTTATGTGTAATCCAGGAAGAAGTATGAATAATTTGGGCATACCCATTGATAAGTGTGTATTTTACACACTTTATTGTACTCTTTAATACTTGAATTGATGAGTTTTACTCAAGTATATGAAAATTTTGATATATTTGGTGAGTATGTAGAAAAAATTGGAGAATTACAGGTTTTGGTGAAATCAGAGCAATTGTCGATCGATCGGCTATTTTAATTATTTTAATCTCAACCGTTGATCAATTGGCTATTTTAATTAATGGAGGTGTTTGAATCTGGACCGTTGAAGCTTGTTTTAATCTTAGCCGTCGAAGATGATTATGGACTGGGCTTCAAATTAATTGATAAATAGGTTATATGTTAACCTAATTAATCATTCAGCCCTAGCGAGAGAGAAAGAAGGAGGCAAGCGAGACGGAGACCGGAACGGAGCGAGAGCTTCGAGAACTGGAATTCAGCATAGTTTTTCTTTCCCTTTCTCTTCTGAACTATGAACTTCTTTATTATTTTTGTTGTTTTTCTTTATTTTAGTATGAACTAAATTTATTTTCTAGGGTTATGATGTAACTGAAACTCGACTGTTTAATATTTCTAAGTTAGTTTTTATTTTCTTTTTTCCAATATCGTGTTGAGTATTCTTGTCTGTTCTTCATACTTAATTTTGCCTGATCACCAAAATTAAGATTTTTAGGGTTGTTTCAAAAGACGGAAGTTGCGAAATAACTGGGCATTGATGAGTTTACCATGAACTGATTCTAGACTAGGGATAGCTAGGACTTTTATGTAGTTTTATGATTTTCTGCACTTAATGTATTCAACTAATTTGAGTTTGAGACCGGGAGGTGATAACCTGTTAGTTAGATAATATTATTATAGCTTGGGAAAGAATAATAATTAAAATAGAAAAATCGCTGTCAACACGTAGGATTAAGAAATATTAACTAAATTAGGGATATTAAATAGGAAAGTGGATGTGAAATCAGAATCCTTAAATTCTTTCTTAATATTTACCAAATCTTTAATTATTTTTCTGCCATCTAATTCGTTTACTTTAATTACTTTAGTTATTTAATTGTTTAATTTAAAATCAAATAAAAATCAAATCTTTTTAATAAAAATTAAAGTGTTTAGTCTAATTAATTCAAAATTAACTTAACTTAATATTTTAGTAAAACTATTCCTCGTGGGTTCGACTCTTACTTAAAAACTATATTACTTGTGCGACACGTACACTTGCGTATCACGATTTTTCGCAACAAGTTTTTGGGGCCGTTGCCGGGGAATAATTTTTATTAATATTTCATTAAGTTATTTTTGTTTTAATTTGGACTGTTTAATTAATTCGTTGTATTTGCTCTTGCAGTTGCATGCGCAAATTTGGTACTGCCGATCTATTACCTATCGACCCTGAAATTGAACGAACCTGCCGAAGAAATCGTAGGGAAACAAGGCAGACAACGATGGCGGACGAGCAACACGCAGATTTACAACAGGTGATCGAAGTGGCCGAAGTCGGGAGACGAACATTGCTCGATTATGTCATGCCATCTATGGACGGGGTTCAATCAGCAATTCGAAAACCTGCGATCACGTGCAACAATTTTGAAATAAAGCCGGGAACCATACAAATGATTCAGCAGTATTAATTTTGTGGTCTGCCTAACGAGGATCCAAAAGATCATATTGCAAGCTTCGTTGAGGTCTGTGACACGTTTAAATATCATAATGTTTCTAATGATGCTGTTAGACTTAGGTTGTTCCCCTTTACACTAAGAGATCGCGCTAATAACTGGTTAAATTTCTTACCCCCGGATTCAATTACAACGTGGAATGAATTAGTTCAAAAATTCCTATCTAAATTCTTTCCCTTTGAAAAAATGGCAAAACTCCGCAACGAAATTAACAATTTTAATCAATTCGATGGTGAGACGGTCTACGAAGCATAGGGCCGATTCAAGGAACTTTTACGAAAATGCCCCCAACATGGTCAACCACAATGGATGCAAATACAGACGTTCTTCATCGGCTTATCACCTTCTACACGGACTCTTGTAAACTCTGCAGCCGGTGGATCAATACTTCAAAAGACAGAAGTGGAGGCATTCGACCTGTTAGAAGAGTTAGCCCTTACTAATGATCAGTGCCCGGTTGAACGTCAAATATTGAGGAGGCAGGCAAACACTCCAGAAATGGATGCATTACAAAAACTGACTACACAAATGGCAACCCTCACTAGACACATCCAAGGTAATCAAGCTCCAGTTAATGCAATTCATTCCCCGATCATACAATGTCAATGGTGCCAAGGACTACATGCTAGCGAGTACTGTCAGAAAGGGAACCAAATGGCTAGTAGTTCATCTGAACAGGCCCAATACGTGGGAAATTATAATAGACCGACGATTCAAAATTCAGGTAATTACTATAATGGGGGGCGCAACAACCACCCAAACTTCTTGTGGAAAAACCCGAACAACACAATACAGATGCCACAAGTTAATCAACCAGGACCTCAGTTTCCTGAAAGAAAATCTAATCTGGAGGATTTAATTGCCAAGATGGGAGAGCGCACCAATAATATAATTGCTGAAATGGGGGAGCACACAAATAAATTTATGGCTGAAACAAGAACCACCTTACAGAACCAGTCGGCCCAAATTCGAAGCTTAGAAATGCAAATGGGCCAGATGGCAGCTGCACTAAATGGACGCCCACAAGGTACATTGCCCAGTTCCACTGAAATCAACCTCATAGACCAATGCAATGCCATCACACTTAGGAGTGGAAATGTTATTGAAAATTGCGTCAAAGAAAATAAGAAAATGGTCGCACATGACGGAATGCATTCGTCATCATCCGAGTCCACACCAAAGGATCAAGAGCTACTGGAAGCTCCACCTCAAATCCAAAAGATATCATCCCAAAAGTTCCTTTCCCACAACGCTAGAAAAATACAAAGTTGGATAAACAGTTTGAAAATTTTTTGAACGTATTCAAAAAGCTACATATCAACATTCCATTCGCCGAGGCCCTTGAACAAATACCTAAATATGCAAAGTTTCTGAAAGATATTTTGTCTAATAAGCGTAAGATCGAAGAAGACAGTATAATCGCTTTGACGGAGGAATGTAGTGCTATTATTCAACGGAAACTTCCACAAAAGTTAAAGGATCTAGGAAGTTTTACTATTCTATGTGAAATTGGGAAGTCAATTTTTGAGCGGGCATTGTGTGATTTGGGGGCTAGTGTAAATTTAATGTCATTATCTATTTTTCAAAAGCTTAGTCTTGGTGAAGTAAAGCCCACAAGTGTACTTCTACAGATGGCTGATCGCTCTATCAAGCATCCATATGGGGTGATTGAAGATGTCCTTGTCCAAGTCGACAAGTTTATTTTCCCTGCTGATTTTGTGGTTCTTGATATGGAAGAAGATCATAACATCCCGATAATATTAGGTCGACCATTCTTAGCAACAGGAGGTGCTGTAATTGATCTTAGAAAGGGGGAGCTCAAACTGCACGTACAAGATGAAGAGGTAACATTCAAGGTATATAAATCAATGGAGTACCCAATAGCTAGTGATGACATATTTCAGGTGGAACTCCCTCACACTGTACCAAGGGAAGCTTCACATCAACCTAACGTCTCCTTTGAGCTGAATGGGATGCAGTACGTTGAAAATTTGAGGGAGTCGACATTACGGGTCATACCACCTATTAAGAAACCACCCGACTACAGAAAACTTCTGGCAAATGATAAGTTGGTAAATGGGCAACGATGGACACCATATTGGGACGGTACAGTTAAAAGTGCAAAATCTATTATATATCTCGACCCAACATGAAGAAGTATACTGTCGGGCTGTCGACAATAAATACAAGCGCTTGGTGGGAGGCAACCCACCCAAGTATCCTTTTTAGTTCGTTATTTCAATTTTTGTTTGCATTAATTTTGTTTATTTTTATTTTTATTTTATTTTATTTCATTATTATTATTATTTAAAAAAAAAAAGCAAGAGAAAGAGAAAGCTTCCTGATAGATGGCTCATTCGAACGAAGCTCCACAACGCTGACGACCAACCCGAGACGTTTTGAGGTACTTTTATTTTACCCTACTCATTTAAACGGATTTAACATTGGAAACAATGTCTATATTAAGTTTGGGGGGGGGGGGGGTTTATTTGGATATTATTTTTTTTTTAGTTTTTAATTAATTTTATAAACATGTTTAGATTAGTAAGTCTGCTTAATATTTTGAATTCTATGGTATGATTATTTATTTCATTTGTTTAAAGTGTCGATGACTGCACCTTTGATCAATGTCTGTTTCAACTTCTTAATAGATTCTGAGATAGTATGATTTGTGATAGTAGCATTGATTGGAGCTTAGGAAGTTAGACTTGTTTGTGTGGAAATATTCATTCTTGTTTAAATTTAGCTGATAATGATATAAATTGTGGTCTTGAGATCGAGAGCCTAAACACAGTAAGGGAGTGCTTGAGTGTAAACACTGAAAGGGAGTGAGCTCCATTTAAATTTAGTGAGTGATTAGTGAGATTAAATTGTTCTTGGTTTTGCCCCGCATTCATGAATACAAATTGTGATTTTTGCAGAATTAAGAGAATGACTTAGGCCATTTTTGAATCGTTTGAGCTTTTATTGACATGCCTCATTTGTGTCATTTAAATGGCACCCTTAGTCTCCTATTTGAACCTTTATTTACTACTATTTTGTCAATCCTAACTTAACCTACCCTGAAATTATTTTGACTATCCTGTTTATTGAGCACAGGGTTGTGGGTACATATTATGGGGAGAGTTGGAGAAAGTAGTGGTGAGAATCAGAGCTAATTCTTTTGTCAATTGTCTAAGTTGTTAGTATTTTGGGATTTTATTTATTCTTCTTTTATGTTTTTCAGTGATTAAAGTTGTGAAAAAAAAAAGAAGAAGAAGAAGAAGAAAAGAAAAGAAAAAAAAAAGTTATTGGAAAGTTGAATTGTCCAGTAGTAGAACAATTTCTTATATGCTATTTAATTTGTTGTTATTGTTATTTGTATTTTTTGTTTATTAGTAAAGACATTGACAAAGGAGTTGATTTTGAAAAATAGAGATTGAGACAAGTTTGGGGGGATTATTGAGTTAACTGATTAGAAAAGAGTTCAAGTGAATGTAAGGAGTGAGGGTGGCATAAGGATGGATTGTGCTCTAGAGTTTCGCTTGAATCCAAAAATTTCCTACCTTATAAACCCGGCCTTACATTACAAGCTTAATTAAAGACCTATCGAATTTTATTCTATTTACTCATATTTGTTATTAGTGAATAATGGGCAAGACTGATGAACAATAAGAGTGGATGTAGTGACCCTGAGAGGTATTTTTTATTTCTCTTCTCATAAGACACAATTATAGGTCTATCAGTTAAACAAGAATGAGTTTGAGCATGTACACACACAAGAATTTCTGATTAAGTTTCTCTCAATGTGATATCATGAGTTGTATTATTGAAAGTGTTTATTTAGATGGTTTGTTTGCATGCACCCATTTTATAGACTAAAATCAAATATTCAAATGACAGAAGAAGAAAAGCTACATTAAGGCATTGGGATCTCTCATGCAGCAATGTTTACTTGAAAATAACATGTCACTCCTCAAATTACGATGGCCAAAGTTTTTGATACAATAACATTGCTACAAGGACGATGCTACCTGGTAAGTGGGATTTCATCGGATGTAGGTGAAACTGCATACATAAATTGATCGTTCCCAGTCGACATGTTGCAGATAATCTCAGGATCAGCACATCTCTTGAGTTGGTGAAGCACATCACTCATGTCAGGCCTTTGTTGTGGATCTCTTACAGTGCAAGACATTGCAACATCCACCACTTTCCAGGCTGCATATTTATCATACTGACCGTTAAACCGTGCATCGACGATTCTTTCGATATCTCCTCTTTCAATTATCGGCTTTGCCCAGTCAAGCACGTGAATTGTGATTCCCTGAAATCTTGATAATGCGGGGCGGCCGGTGATTAGCTCAAACAAAATAACCCCAAAGCTGTACACATCGCTTTCCTTTGTTAAATTTCCAGACGTGGCAAATCTGTTGGATCATAAAAAAACATCAGATTTTACTCTTTCTGCAAATTTAGGCTATGGTTGTGTGATATTCTTTATGCTGCACTTACTCAGGACACAAGTATGCTTTTGTACCAATGAGTTTACTTGTCATGGGAGGTTGCTCCATTCCGGTTTCTATTGCTCTGGATAACCCAAAATCACTGATCTTTGCTTCCATCTTGCCATCCAACAGTATGTTAGCAGTCTTCAAATCTCTGTGAACGATACTTGGCTTGCAACCATTATGTAGATATTCCAATCCTACACATTCGCCAAAGGGGACCGTGAGAGAGAAACAGAGACAGAGACAGAGACATATTACAAACCATGAGCGGCACTAGCAGCAATTTGAAGTCTTTGCTTAAAGCTTGGGCTTGACACTGCTGTTGGGAAAATAACAAAAATTTGACGAGTTCAAAAACGATAGCGGAAGTGATCCGAAAAATACCAAGAATATTTTCCCACGCCGTAAGATTATAACGGCCAATAAGTAAGAGAAATAATGAGTAAAACTAACACCGAGAATTTTACGTGGAAACCCAAATCGGGAAAAAACCACGGGGACCGAGTCCAGAAAAATCTCACTATGAAAAATAGGATTTACAATATTTTTCTAGATATCGAATATCCTAGAAAATATTCACTAAGAGAAATCACCACTCTTAGAATTCTCACTGTGCACAAATGCACCTCACCTATTTTTCTCTCACACCTTTCTTTTCTCTCCCACAAAAATAATACTCTCTTATTTTCTCTCTTTCTTCACTCTGCTGAAGAAGCTCTTCTTCGGATGATTCGAACCCTTTCATCAAGCCTCTATTTATAGAGGCTTGAGAAGCGACACATTCCTTAAAATAAGGAATGTGATCGCAAGAAAGTGAAGGAGGCGCTGCAAAGAAGAAAGAAGATGTTTCTTCTTTCTTTATTTTCAAACATATTTATGAGGTGGGTCCCTCATCATAATGGAGGGACTCCACAAATCTCCCCTTCCCGACTTATGATGAGGTCTCTCCAACAATCCCGCTCTTCGCCGACAAGCCTCGAGCTTCTCCTTTGGCAAAACTTTCGTCAACATATCCGAACCGTTTTCACTGGTGTGCACTTTCGCCAAATGCAACTGCTTTGTCTCGAGCAAATCTCGAACTCAATGATACCTCACATCAATATGCTTGGACCTCGAATGAAATGACGAATTTTTGGAGAGATGGATAGCACTCTGGCTATCACTGAACATAATATACTTCTCTTGGCGCAGGCCCAATTCCTCAAGAAATCTCTTCATCCATAAAGCCTCCTTGCAACCCTCAGTGATTGCAATATACTCAACTTCTGTGGTAGATAATGCAACACAATCTTGCAGCTTGGATTGCCAATACACGGCTCCTCCAGCAAATATCATCAAGAATCCTGAAATGGATCTCCTGGAATCAACATTACCGGCCATATCTGAATCGGTGTACCCAACTAGCATAGGATCACTGCCACCGAAACATAAACACAATCTGGAAGTGCCTCTGAGATATCTGAATATCCACTTTACTGCTTCCCAGTGTTCTTTGCCAGGATTGGAGAGGAATCGGCTGACTACTCCAACTGAATGAGAAATATCGGGTCGAGTGCAAACCATGGCATACATCAAACTGCCAACTGCAGACGCATAAGGAACTCGACTCATGTCGGCTTTGTCTTTCTCACTTGTAGGACATTGCTCTGAATTGAGCTTGAAGTGACCTGCAAGTGGAGAACACACAGTTTTGGCCTTGCTCATGTTGAACTTTTCCAGTACCTTCTCGATGTAGTCTTCCTGAGACAACCACAGTTTCTCATTCTTCCTCTCTCGAGAGATCTTCATACCGAGTATCTTCTTTGCCGCACCCAAGTCTTTCATAGCAAAAGACTTGTTCAACTCTCCCTTCAACTTAGCAATCTTGCTAGTGTCACGGCCTATGATCAGCATATCGTCAACATACAAGAGGAGAATGACGAAATCATCTTCGGAATACCTCTTGATGAATACACAATGGTCTGACGATGTCCGCCTGTACCCTTGACTCACCATGAAAGAGTCAAACTTCTTGTACCACTAACGTGGAGCTTGTTTGAGGCCATACAAGCTCTTCTTCAACTTGCACACAAGTTGTTCTTTCCCTCTGACTTTGAATCCCTCAGGCTGCTCCATGTAAATTTCTTCCTCCAAGTCACTATGAAGAAATGCAGTTTTCACATCAAGTTGCTCGATCTCCAAGTTCAAGCGTGCCGCTAAACCAAGAGCAACTCGGATCAAGGACATCTTCACCACTGGTGAGAATATTTCTTCAAAGTCGATTCCTTTCTTCTGACCGTACCCCTTCACAACTAATCGAGCCTTGTACCTTGGCTGTGAGCTTGCACTTTCGGTCTTCAACTTGTAGAGCCATTTGTTCTTGAGAGCTTTCTTTCCTTGGGGTAACTTCACCAAGTCATAAGTGTGATTCTCGTGGAGAGATTGCATTTCCTCCTCCATGGCTTTCAGCCACTCTTTCTTCTTATCAACAGAAGTTGCCTCTTGGTAAGTTTCTGGCTCTCCAGCATCTGTGAGCATCACATACTCATCTGGAGTGTATCTCGTCGAAGGACGTCGCTCTCTAGTGGATCTTCTCAATAGAGGTTCTTCTGGCAATTCTTGAACCTGTTCTTCGACTTGTTGAGTCGGTTCAACGTTATCAGTTGTGGGGATATCGCCATTTGTTGGACCGATATCATGTTCTGGTTCTGCTCCCCCTTGATCGGAATGTACTATAGGTGTAGAAATTTGATCCAAATCGATCAAATCATCATTGCACCTATCTGCATTTTCTGCCTTATCGATGTCTTTGATGCCTTGGTCTTCTACGAACACTGCATCTCGGCTTCTTACAAGCTTTTTCTGTACTGGATCGTAGAACCTATAGCCAAACTCATCGAGACCATAACCGATGAACACACACGGCCTCGTCTTCACATCTAGCTTCGACCGCTCGTCTTTTGGAATGTGAACAAAGGCCTTGCACCCAAAAGTGTGCAGATGGCTATAAGAGGCTTCTTTTCCAGACCACATCTTATCTGGAACTTCAAAGTTCAGTGGAACACTCGGCGTGAGATTCAAAACGTGAACCACTGTACTCAAGGCTTCGCCCCAAAAGGATCTCGGCAATTGTGATTGCGAAAGCAAACATCTCACCCTCTCAAAGAGTGTTCTGTTCATTCTCTCAACTAACCCGTTCAACTGAGGAGTCTTCAGAGGTGTCTTTTGATGCCGAATACCCTGCTCTTTGCAGTACTCATCAAAAGGACCACAATATTCACTTCCATTATCTGTTCGGATGCACTTGAGTTTCACACCTGTTTCTCTTTCAACACGAGCATGAAACTGCTTGAAGACGTCTATCACTTGATCTTTTGTCTTCAACGTATATACCCAAATCTTCCTTAAATGATCGTCGATGAAAGTCACAAAGTACAACGCACCTCCAAGTGTTCTTGTCTTCATAGGGCCGCACCCATCGGAGTACACCATGTTGAGTATACCCGGTTTCCGCGAGTGGGGGACACTTTTAAAGGCTACTAGAGTCTGCTTACCAGCCAAACAATGAGCACACTGCTTCAGAGAGCCTCCTTTTATACCTGATAACAGGTTCTTCTTGGCTAGAATCATTAAGCCCTTCTCACTCATATGGCTAAGGCGGTTGTGCCAAAGATCTACCACGTCTTCACGATCCACCGTATGGATTGTGGAATCTGTGATCTTTGCATGCATCACATACAAAGAGGAGCATTTTTCTCCTCTCGCCACAATTAAAGAGCCTTTGGCGAGCTTCCATTTTCCATCACGAAAGGTGTTGCAAAACCCTTCGTCATCAAGCTTTCCGGTCGAGATTAAATTCATGCGGATGTCAGGAATATGCTTCACACCTCTAAAAAACAAGGTGTTGCCATTGTCGGTTTCTAAACGTACATCTCCCATGCCAATGGCTTTGGCGACGCCATCATTTCCCATCCTTACACTTCCAAAGTCACCAGAAGTATAGGACGAGAAGAAATCCCTCCGCGAAGTGGCATGTATCGAAGCGCCACTATCAATTACCCAGCTTGTATCTTGGGAGGTGAGATTAACGGCATCTCCGTCGTACACTATAAAGAACTCCTCGGTGGTCATGGCTACCTTCTCGCCTGTGTCACCTTCTTCAGCCTTCATTTCGTTTCCCTTGGCATTTGGATTTTCTCTAAGAAACTTTCGACAAAATCTTTTGATGTGACCCTTCTTGCCACAATAATGACACTCAACGTTGGCGTATTTTCTGGACTTGCTTTGACTCCGGTTTCTGTTGCCTGGACCTCTGCTTTGACTTCTCCCCCTGTTTTCGGTGACTAAGATGTCTAATTGTGAGGAAGAACCCGTTGATTTTCTTCTCATTTCCTCGTTCAGAACACTACTTTTGACTACATCCATAGCCAAAACACCATCTGGGGCTGAGTTAGACAACGACATTCTGAATGTCTCCCACGAGTCCGGCAGTGTCCCAAGAAGCATCAACCCTTGAACTTCTTCATCAAACTTGATTTTCATTCCAGCCAACTGATTGATAATTCCTTGAAATGTATTCAGGTGATCAGTCATAGCTTTTCCGTTCTGGTATTTTAACCCCAGAAGTTGCTCGATCAAAAACAGCTTGTTGTTACCAGTCTTCCGAGCGTACAACTCCTCAAGCTTTTTCCACAAGCTCTGAGCGTTCTTTTCCTCACTGACATGGTTGAGGACGTTATCATTTACCCACTGTCGAATGTAACCACACACTTGACGATGGCATAATTCCCATTCGACGTCAGATTTATCTGTCGGCTTCGCACCAGCAAATACGGGTAAATAATAGTCTTTCACGTAAAGAAGATCCTCCATCTTCCCTTTCCACACATGATAGTTGGAGCCGTTCAACGTGACCATCCGACTCGGGTTACTCTCCATGATTGAAACACGGCACAAGGACACAACCTCTAAAAATTTTTCTGATGTGGAAGATCAGTTTAAAAACCGCAACCACAGAGCATACTAGATTTAAAGAAGTCAACCTGTCTCTGATACCACTTGTTGGGAAAATAACAAAAATTTGACGAGTTCAAAAACGATAGCGGAAGTGATCCGAAAAATACCAAGAATATTTTCCCACGCCGCAAGATTATAACGGCCAATAAGTAAGAGAAATAATGAGTAAAACTAACACCGAGAATTTTACGTGGAAACTCAAATCGGAAAAAAACCACGGGGACCGAGTCCAGAAAAATCTCACTATGAAAAATAGGATTTACAATATTTTTCTAGATACCGAATATCCTAGAAAATATTCACTAAGAGAAATCACCACTTTTAGAATTCTCACTGTGCACAAATGCACCTCACCTATTTTTCTCTCACACCTTTCTTTTCTCTCCCACAAAAATAATACTCTCTTATTTTCTCTCTTTCTTCACTCTGCTGAAGAAGCTTTTCTTCGGATGATTCGAACCCTTTCATCAAGCCTCTATTTATAGAGGCTTGAGAAGCGACACATTCCTTAAAATAAGGAATGTGATCGCAAGAAAGGGAAGGATGCGCTGCAAGAAAGAAGATGTTTCTTCTTTCTTTATTTTCAAACATATTTATGAGGTGGGTCCCTCATCATAATGGAGGGACTCCACAACTGCAACCAAGAGTAATCAATTTAGCTTTGCCATGTAAAAAAGGATCTTGTTTATGATATCAGCAGCAAGCACTAAGCAGTCAAAAAACCTGATAAGTATTTCTCCAAATTTCCATTTTCCATGAATTCGTAGATGAGGATCTTGTAGTTTCCCTCGTCACAATACCCACGAAGAGAAACCAAGTTTCGATGGTGAATATACACTAAAAATTGAACCTGCAAGTCAAATGACTGCATAAATCGAATGTTTCTAAACAAAACGAAAAACTCCACATTATTTCACTTTACCTCTGCTAGGAATTCCTTGTATCCTTGATGCGATGATAAGGAAAGTAACTTCACGGCCACTGAAGTTCCATCTCTGAGTGCACCCCTATAAACTTTACCAAATCCTCCTTCACCAATTTGGTTGCTGAAGTTATTGGTAAAACCCAAAACCTGAGAGTAAGAATATCTCTCCGATTTCTGTGAATCTTTTATTCCTCTGCCGGAAAAATAGCCTAAGGCCACAAGGAAATACCATGTAATGTTAAATTTATGAAGCACAAGGGGAGGGAGTCTGTTAATCATGCTCATCAACAAGAAAATGCCGACTTTGAAGCTGATGTAAGTCACCTGAAATCTTCCTTCTTTTGAATATAAATATAATGGCTGATATGATCAGGAGGAGGACCAAAGATGCTGCAACGGATACCACAACTGGAAAAAGTAGAGTTTTTTTCTCTTTCTCTTTCTCTTTCTCGCATGGTTTTGATAAACAAAGATCTGGGTTTGCTTTCAAACTGAGACGAGAATAAAAAACTCAAAATCAATATTTTTTTTTCGCGCATAAATTGTTTCTGCACGATTGCTTCTGACAATACAAATGAAATCAGATACAATGAACTTTTTTGTCGATTAGATTATAATTAACTAAAGGGCTGGGCTCCAGCTGACCTCAAACTTAGTCTTCCATCTTCAGACTTCTGGAGAAGAGCCTCAGGAATTGAGCCAGAGAGCTTGTTCCCAGTTAGATCACTGCATGGCCAAATGGTCAAATATTATATTGATTTTCGAAACTTTCAGAAAACTTGAGGAACAATCTGAAGCTTCTTGCAATTTACATGTTATCTCAATTTAGGAAGTTCGGCTAGAAACTCCGGTATCTGCCCAGTCAATTCATTGTAGGATAAATCCCTGAAGCAGGCAAAGAAAAAGAAAAACAGAGAGAAACTCTGCATAAAGAATGTCTATGGTAGTTAAAGAGAAAATTAGAACTGAAACTCGAGAAAAAAATGATACAAGGATTCGATTTCCATGAGCTTGTAGAAAGAAGATGCAATCTCTCCTTTCAACTGACTCTCCGTCAAGTTCCTGTTCGAAATCATGGGAAGAGAAAAAAGGTTGTAGTAAAGTGAAAATCAGCCGAGGGGGATGATGCTAACATGATCACTCACAGTGAAATAACCCTGACGCCGTCGCTGCAGTTGATACCTTCCCAGATATAATCCTTGGGAAGACAAGGATCACCTTGCCAGTTTTTCTTCAATGCGTACTGTTTCTTTATCTCCGCCATCGCATAAACTTTATATTTTCGCCCATGGAAAACAAGAATTGATGTTTCATAATTTGGAAAATGCAAAAGCAATGCCAAGGAAGGAAGAGAGATAGAAATAGAATGGTTACCGTCGTCTGGTGTAGTAGGCAATTTTGAGAAGTTCTTTACAGTAAACAACTCGAGCCCGTTGAGGATCGGGGGAAGTTGAGAATTCCCCGAGGCAGAAATAGTGATGCTGTTATTTTGCTCAATGGAATCAGTACTGGCGCAATAGGTCTTCGCTAATTGGGGTTGGAGTTGAATATTTTGAAAGATAATCTTGTCGTTCCAACTAATTGACATTTCTTCGGGATCCCAAGCTCGGCAAAATGGAAACAGAAATAAAACTCCGTGTCTGTTCCAGTTCCAGTGACATCGGCGGAGTATGGAAAAACTAAAGGAATACTGGAATTTTGTGTTGCAACTGCTGTCATCAACATCGACATTGGCAAGTTATAATCACCAGATTGTTCGATCGTTGATTCTGTGGATAAGCGAATCCAGGTATTTGTTGTATAATTAGACCACCAGATACGATCATAAACATCTTGCGGATACCTGAGCAGCACTGATGTACTATTGCCAGCGAGATCTAGCCGACGCCTGAGTGAGAGTGAGCCGATGTTATTTGTTTGATAAATGGAGGAGCCGAGGGGTCGGAGTTCTAAGAAGGAAATGTAAGGAATTGAAGCGCCGGTCTTTACCAGACACACATCAATGTAATCAGTAGTCGGTTTGTAAATGATTTCTCTATTATAACGTCCTCGATGGAAACCCACCAATTAACGCCGATGTGTAGATCAAATATCGGAATCCAATTTTCGCCATCGAAGATGCCGTAGTAGAAGCCAGCTCTGATCAAGTAATTGGTTCCTTTGCCCTGACTAGGGTTTAGAGTGTAGCAGTTTCGTTTTCCTTGCGGAAAACTTCTCACGTAATGATATTTCTGCTCATATTCCAACCATTCAGGTTGCGTTTTCTGAATAGTTCCTGTATCGATTAGGGTTGCGTCCGATATGTAATACAAACCAGACCCATTTTCTGTGTAGTTTTGAGGTGCACCACAGTCGATGCTTATGAACCCTGGCTCATGAAAGGTTATGTTGCAGGTGAAGAGAAAGAAGAAGATGAGGAAGAAGATGAAGGAAGCGGCGGCAGAGAGAGAGATTTTTGAATATTGTGTTTTCCTAGTGTGTAAAGTACAAACCTGTTTACATGTATAATGAAGAGGAAAAAGAAATGATAAGACGTATACTAGACCTCTACTAAACTAGTACAACTCTAACTAGAAGTGTACAGTGTACAATGCTAACACCCTCCCTCAAGAGCAAGGCCGCAGGCCGAAGGTCTTGAACAAAAAGTCGGTGAAAGTTGACGGTGGAAGTGGTTTAGTGAGAGCATCAGCCAGTTGATATGTGGATGAGGTAAAGTGAACTTGCAACTGCTTGCTAAGTACCTTTTCCCGAACAAAGTGATAATCAATCTCTTCATGCTTAGATTTAGAATGTAAGACAGGATTGGACGCCAGATACGTGGCACTCAGATTATCACAGAGAATGAGGGGTACCTTGGGAGATACAATGCCCATTTCACGGAGCAAGGACTGGAGCCATAGGATCTCGGCTGCAGCATTCGCGACACCGCGATATTCTGATTCGGTGCTAGAGCAAGAAACTACCTTTTGTTTTGTCGATGACCAGGAGACAAGATTAGTTCCAAGAAAGATGAGGTACCCACTTGTACTTCGACGATCATCTGGACAGGAAGCCCAATCTGCATCTGTATAGCATGTCAAAGCGCTCGAAGAAGATGGAGAAAATGTGATACCGAGAGAGGAGGTGCCTTTAAGATAGCGCAAGATACGTTTTACTGCCTGCCAGTGGATTTCCGATGGTGCATGCATGAATTGAGAGACTTTGTTGACGGCAAAAGCAATATCAGGTCGAGTGAGACAACAGTACTGGAGACCACCAACAATACTGCGGTAAAGTGAGCCATCCTCTAGAGGGGTACCAAAGAGTTTAGACAATATTGGTCATGCAACCATCGGAGTGAGAACAGGCTTGCAGGACCCCATGTTGGCTCGGTGAAGGAGATCCAGAATATATCGAGACTGTGAGAAGCTCATACCAGTTGGTGTGTGAGTAACCGAGATGCCAAGAAAATACGATAGAGGTCCAAGGTCCCTGACTTTGAATTGCGAACGTAAATAGTCCAAAAGCTTGTTCACTAGTAAGACAGAGTTACCTGTAAGGATTATGTCGTCAACGTATACCAGCATAATCAGAATAGAGGACTGTGTGCGACAAATAAATAGAGAGTTGTCTGATTTGGATGCTGAAAAACCCCATGCGATTAAGGCATTGTATAGCTTTGTGTACCACGCTCTAGGAGATTGCTTGAGACCGTAGAGGGCTTTGCGTAATAAGCAGACGGCGGAGGGCTGAGAAGAGCTGATAAAACCTGGAGGTTGTTGCATAAAGACTGTCTCAGTCAAATCTCCGTGTAAGAAAGCATTGCTGATATCTAGCTGTCGGATAATCCATCCGAAAGATACGGCTAAAGAAAGAGTCGTCCGAACGGAGGTAGGTTTGACTACCGGACTGAAAGTCTCCTCATAATCAATACCCTCTGTCTGATCGTAGCCTTTGGCCACTAAACGGGCTTTATATCGGCTAATGGTACCATCAGAGTTTAACTTTATCTTGAAAACCCATTTACACCCGATCATTTTTGCTCCACTGGGAAGAGGAACTAATTGCCAAGTATTTGTTTCCTTGAGGGCTGAGATCTCATCTTGCATGGCTGTTACCCAATGGGGATGTTTGGATGCTTGTTTGAAGGTCTTAGGTTCAAGGAAGGCTTCAGCGGAGAGGGCTTTGGGTTTGAAGATACCGTCCTTGGCTCTGGTCTTCATAGGGTGGGTGTTCGTGGGAGCTGGAAGTTGAAGTGGAAGGGAATGGACTATAGGTAAGGTGGGGGAAGAAGTATGGGGGGTAGTAATGGTGGGGGATGGGTGATCTGGATGGGGAACGGAATGTGAGGATGTTGAAGGAGGTGAGAGATGGGTAATGGGTGAGGGAGGTATAAGAGGGGAGGGAATGGAAATAGAGAATGTGGATTGTGAGGGAGCGGAGGGTTTAAACGAAGTGAATGGGAAGACGAGCTCATCAAAGGTAACATGACGAGAGACATAGATTTTATTGGTCTGGGGATTTAGGCACAAAAAACCTTTATGGTGGGGACTAGGACCCAGGTAGACACACGGGAGAGAACGAGGCTGGAGTTTGTGTTGATTAAAAGGTCGGAGAAATGGAAAGCACAAACAACCAAATGTACGAAGTGACGAGTAATCGGGTATAGAATCGAAGAGACATTGAAAGGGAGATTTGTGATTAAGGAGAGGAGTGGGCAACCAATTTATAAGAGTAGTAGCAGTGGCAAAGGCATAAGGCCAGAAGAATTGAGGAACGGACAAGTGGAAAAGTAAGGCAAGACCTGTTTCGACCACGTGACGATTTTTTCGTTCGACCCTACCATTTTGATTTGGCGTATGAGGGCAAGAGACACGATGAAGAATACCTAGAGATTTCACAAATTTCGTGAGAGATTGGAACTCCCCACCCCAGTCGGATTGAAGCACTTTGATATTCTTGCCAAATTGTGTAAGAATGAAGTTATAGAATTGCATAAAAATGGTAGGGACATCACTTTTCAATTTTAAGGGAAACAACCATGTATACCGGGTGCAATCATCAACAATTAGTAAGAAATATCTTGCACCAGTGATAGATTTAACAGGCGACGGACCCCATACATCAACATGTACCAAATCAAATGGAAAAAGAGCATGTGCAGCAGAAATTTTAAATGGTAAACGATGATGTTTGCTCATTTGACACGAAGTACAGAGGTGAGACATAGTTGTTCTAGTAACAGAAATATTGCACAATTTGAGTACATTTTGCAAAATAGAAAACGAGGGGTGGCCAAGTCTGGAGTGCCAGAGAGCTTCAAAACTGGGAGCAGAGGATGGCAAACTAGCAACCAGAGACAAAACAGGAGAGGGTGAGGGCAGTTTAGTGAACCCCGAAGAAGTACACGGTGAGAAGTCCGATCCTTGACAAAAAAAGAATTTGAGTGAAATTCGACGAAAACAGAATTTTCCCGACAAAGTTAAGCAACACTTAATAAATTATGAGAAATCAAAGGGGTATGACAGACAGTTCGTAATTCAAGTGGACGAGAGAAAGTAGGAATAGAGACAGAACCAATGCGAGAGATCGGAAGAGAAGTACCGTCGGCTGTAGCTACTTGATTTGGACCGACGTATGGTTGAGGTTGGCTGAGCAGGGAGGCGGTTGGGGTAAAATGGTGAGTCGCGCCCGTGTCAAGGAGCCACGGTGCAGCAGACGGGGTGGAGGCTGGCGTCGGTAATAAGCCAGCATTGTTGGCCTGTGGAAAAGGGGAACTGAACGAGGAAGACGAAGGAGGAGGTGGAAATGAGGTCTGTTGGGCGGGTTGGGTGTGGGGCGGGGCAGGGTATGGGTATTGGGTTGGGCTATGGGCTGATGATTGGCTGAAAGGTGGAGTTTGGTAGTGGGGTTGGAGTTGGGTTGAGTTTTGGGCTCTATAGGTTGGGTTGAGCCTGTGGTAACAGTTTAATGCAGAATGGCCCACCTTACTGCATATTTGGCACCTGGGCTTGGGCCGGTTTGGACGCCAAGTGGGTTGCTGCGGGTTAGGGGAACCGGTACCATGCTGAAATGAACCAGACGAGAAATTGGGGCGCTGTGGGGCATTCTGCCATGGCCTGGGTTGCCATCCTCCTGGTCGGAAATGGCGATTGAGAGCCACGTTGGCGTGGAATTGATCCGGCGACGGAAGCGAAGGGGTAGGATTTTGTTTCTCCAGTCGAAAGTCATAGCTCTGGAGGAGGCTCTGCACTTCTTCGAAGGGAAGCTCATCGGAGCGGCTGGTAATGGCAGTGACGAGGGAGTTATACTCCGAACCGAGGCCATTAAGAAAATACAGCAACTTATCAAGATAGGAGACAGGTTCGCCAATGGCCGCAAGGGTATTGCATAAAGTTTTGAGCTTCTGAATGTAGGCGGCTGCCGAGATGCCATCTTTGGAAATCGACTGAAGCTGAGTACGAAGCTCGCTTATTCGTGCAAGAGAGGAGGAAGCAAACGTGCGAGCAAGTGAGGACCAGACGTCACTGGCAGAGGTAAACTCAACGATCTGTGGAAGAAATTCATCAGAGAGGGAGGAGAACAACCAGCTCATGATGAGCCGGTTGTAACGTTGCCAGAGGGTGTACTCAGGGTTCGTCTGGTTCGAAAGAGAATCCAAAAATTGAGCAGGGGGCGGAGAGGAGCCATCTAGGATGTGCTCTATGCCGTTTGCAATGACGACATTTAGGATCTGAGCTTTCCATATGAGGTAGTTACTGTTGTCAAGTTTCACAGTAAGGGTTTGATTCATCGCAAGGAACTGTGGCAGGGGAGGAGAAGACAGAGTAGAAGCCGGAGTAGGGGAGGGGGAGGAGGGAACAGTTGAGCTTGTGGATGCCATCTACCTTAGCTCTGATACCATGAAAGGTTATGTTGTAGGTGAAGAGAGAGAAGAAGATGAGGAAGAAGATGAAGGAAGGGACGGCAGAGAGAGATTTTTGAATATTGTGTTTTCATAGTGTGTAAAGTACAAACCTGTTTACATGTATAATGAAGAGGAAAAAGAAATGATAAGACGTATACTAGACCTCTACTAAACTAGTACAACTCTAACTAGAAGTGTACAGTGTACAATGCTAACAGCTCAAACATCGGTGGAGTCGAGTGAGTTAAGATTAATACAAATGGGTTCTTTGTCGTAAACATACTGATACGCCCTGGATCCCGAGGATCGAGTTGCACATCGAGGTGACTTTCTGATAAAACTTGGCAATGATCAAAGTCTTGGAACAAAGGTGAAGTTAAAAGCTCATTGAAGACTTTCATCGAACAGTTGGCGTGCAACAAGGAGCAAAGGCAACTTGGCGCATAAGAGGGAGCCCATAAGTCCAATGAGCCCAAAAGAGATTGGGCCACACATCAATTAAACCCATGGGAAAGAAAAAGCCAATGCTCAATTCCAATTCTAAAAGCCCACAAGTAGAAGTCCACAATTGAAGAATCAGTTAAGCCCACAAGTAGAGAAGCCCACAATTGAAGAAGCCTTCCACAATTGAGAAGTACTTCGGCTGAAGGATGCCATTTGAAGAAAGCCTTTAGCTGAAAGACTCACGACGCAGATCAGACGCCGCGTCACCAACGGCCATTTCCTTGGCCGACGCTCCAACGGCTCTTTCGAGCCTTTCTCGCTTTCTCCTTTTTCGTTTTCTTTCCTTCTCAACATTTGATTTTAGAGGCTATAAGAGTCTGCTCCAAATGATTGTAACATTAGTTTTTGAACATTAAATATTTGGAAATTGAAGATCGTTTCTTCTGAAGGAGTTTCCTTCGTTGGTGCAAAGCACCGAATGTTCGGTGATGAATCACCGAGGAGTCGCGCCTCTATTGTACCTCAAGCTCATGGTTGCTTGGAGGTACTCTTATCCCATCATCTTCTCTTCTCTTCCACAAGTTGGAATCAGGAGAAAGGTTGGAGAAACCTGTCCCCAAAAGCTGTTGTTCTTCTACGGAAAGACATGCGCCGAGAGCTACCGACTTCGACTCCTCGGCCAGCCTCGGGTCCTTCGACTTCACCATTCCCCGTCGGTCTCTTCTGTGGAAGAAACAGAATTCAAGGGCTTTTCATCCTGTTGCTGGAACTCACTTCGTCAGCGAATGAGTTTTCCGACGTAGCGCAATGAACGTCTACCGGCCGGCAAGGAACCCCTTCAATCCAAACGACGTTCTCTGTGAGTTAGCCAACTCACCCACCTCTCCATTTCGACTGGTATCAATTTTCTCACCTTTACGCCATTTTTTTTGTTTCTCTTCTTCTCTGTTTTTCATCGTTTATTCAGTGTGCTTCTCTCCACTGTGTTTAGCTTTCGCAAATGTGATTCGAGTGTCACGGTTGGCACCCCGAATCCCATCACATACTTACCGGAGTTGTAAGCTGCCGCAGCTGTATTTTCCGTCATCTTCGCCGTCGCCAAGAGAAAGATGAAAGGCAAAGTCTTCTGAAGCCATGCCAAGACAATGAATCCACTGTCCATAATCGCCTTCCCTTTGATCTAGTTTTGAAGAATTGTGCGTTAAGATTTCCTACCATTTCTTATAAATACATTCTGCATGTGATTGAGCTGTTGACTTGGGCACTTTTTTAGGTCTTCGTCGTCTTTAAATTTGAGGACCATGTAGTGTTTGTCAGAAGATAGAATCGTGGAATACGTCCGACTGAAATCTTACTCATAACGTACACTCACCGGAGTTGGGGGGCATAAGAGAGAGATTAAAGGCCAAGTCTTCAATGACTGAACTCTCTGCCGTCATCTTTTGTGTTTTTATTGCGTCAATTGAGTCATCGTCTTCTTTAAGTCTTCGTCGTCCTTTTCTCCCAAGAATTGTCGCTGAATTCTTGAAAGACAGAACAACTCTTAATTTATGTAGTTTTCATGTGGGATCGTAGTTACATCCCTTAATTTATGTCCAACGGACCTTTACAAAAATAACCTATCGCAAGTTATATGTTTCTACTTTTCAAACCGTTTACTCTAGACTATCAAATGTATTCCATAGCATTAGAGAGAGAGAGAGAGAGAGAGTTCCATAAGAAATATTTATTCATCATTTTATCTGGGAAATCTTGAGACAGAAAACACAAGTAGAACATTGTTTTTCATTGAGATTTATTTTATTTCAGAAGTATATATTCATCAAAAGAAGGGCCCTGCGTCTGCACTTATGCACAAAGCATCTATGGATCATGGAGATCCATTTTCAGAGGAGTCTTCCACAGGAGTAGAACAGCACTCCTCGCAGCAAGTGTTTGGTGGAGGGGGAGTGCAGCACACGCAAGCAGGGCAGTAAATTGGCTCATCTCCAACTGCAAAATCAGATCGACATATTTCTCAACTATACCAAACACTAATAGAGTTCCCGAGAACAAAATTGTAGCAGTTTTGGTCCAAAACAGACAATATTATATTATCCGACGGAGACCTCCAAATTTATGAAGCGTGACAATAAAATTTTCGTACCTTGAAGAAGAACTCGAGTCGCTTTGCATGTCGATATCGGAGCGAAAACAATGGCAGCAAGGAAGATTGTCACCAAAAGGGATCTCATCGTAATAGCTTAAGCCATTTCTGGTAGATGTGGTGAGGCACTTTACTCATCGAAGCCTATATATAATGGTTCTATGTCCTGAAAAATAGGATTTATGGTACGAAATATGGCGCAGCTAAACAACGTTGAATTGAAAATCAGTACATTTATGGGTTTTAAATTTGGTTCTGCGCTATTTTTCTTCGTTGGAGTACTAAGCTTTGAAGAGCACAGCTTGAAATATCTGACTTTTTCAATCATTTCCTTATATTTTTTCCGAGAAAATGTGGGAAAATGAAAGAAAAAGTTGGCTAATGATGTGAAAACAAGTTCTAGTCAAGTTTTATCAAATACTTTAAAGCTTTGTGAGTTACATTTTTCGTACATCATACTTGACTTTGCAACCTTACAATGTCTGCCTTTATCGTGCACATTGAAAGATTCAGCCTCATAAATATGTAAAGTAACCATTAGCCGTGAAGAACAAATAGTTTATTAAACTTACTTTTCAGCTAAATAATCTATGAACTTAGGAGGGTTAGCAATTTAGTTTACGTCGTTAAAAGTTTCATCAAAGTAATCACGTTATTGTGACGTGATCTTCTCTGTTCAACTATTTTAATAGAAAAATAATTTTCCATAAAACAATTTTTGGCGACTTTAAAGATTTGGAAAGTTAACCTTTTCAACTTGTTTCTCTCTAGAAATCGCTAAAATCATTCTATCATGAATTATTTCTCCCTGCAAATCGTCTAGCAAAGAAGATCACGTGACAAAAATATGATTTCTTTAACGACAATCCTAACAGCAAAGACTTAATTGCTAATACTGCTAAGTTTAGAAAGTTATTTGTTTAAAATAAAAATTTAAGAATTTATTTGCTCTTCACCTTTGCACTTTACTTAAAAATATATGGCTTTTAATTATTGTCATACTATGTCAATTCTAGAATATGTATCTAAACTAGAGTAACCGAAAAGTAATTAATTAATTTAAAATAAAGTAAAATAGGATTATTATCTGCAATTAAGAGTCGAGAATTAATTATTTCCCCAAAATTGATAAACTAACTTTAGATTTTAATTATGGAATTAATTTAATTAGACGATAATAACCCACCTTTAAAACTACCCAAGTATGTCCACAAGCCTCCTCCTCTTCTTGTTAATTTCTCGTTCTCAATGTTCATCAGTTCATGTTTGTATGGAGTCCTTAGCTCCTTTTTTTGGATCATGATACACCCCAAGGCTGGTTGGACCTGACCTCTTAGATTCGGTTTTATAAAGTGTAAATTGGTTGTCATAGATCTGTTTTTGTCGAATTATTTATTCTCTCTTTGACGAATGAAGTGACCTCTTACACCCCAAGGCTAGTTGGTCCCCAATTGTTTTACATCTGTTTTATAAAATAATTTACTAAAATTACAATAAATCGTACACGTGTTAAAAAATTACAAAAATTTTCATATGATTTTTCCATTATATGGTAACCATGTGATAAAAATTTAAAGTAAATCTAATATCGCTTAATATTGTTTTAAAAATTTAATTTATAAAATGAAGAAGAAACAAGTGGTATTTTAAAAAAGTATCAAAATATATTTTATTTACTTGAAAGTTTTACTACATGTTCCCCACATCATGGGAAAATAATCTGAAACGTTTCGAGATTTTCTAACACTTATAAGATTTATTATAATTTTTGAAAAAAATAATTCACTAAAATTACAATAAATCGTACAACTGTTAGAAAATCAAGAAATATTTTATATTATCTTCTCATGATGTGATGAACATGTGGTAAAATTTTCAAATAAATCCAATATCATTTTTTATTTTTTTAAAATTAATTTATAAAATAAAAAAAAAAACAGAGGGTCATTCTCCCGAACCAGCCCCCCTATCCTGGCACACAGAGAATAGCCCCCCGTTCTCAAGGACCGGCCCCCAACAAGATTTGATTTGTTAAGTTTTTTATACTTTAAATTTTAGTTGTTAGGATTTTTATTTTTAGGGGTGTTTTAAATTAAATTCATATTTTAAATTTCAAATTCATTTTAACCTCCCTAATTAGAATGTGAAGATGATGTTATTCTCTCTTAGAATATATTTGTTTAAAAAAGAAAAAAAGAAATTCTTCCAACTCCAACTTGCAAAAGTGACCTTATATTTCAGATTATTTAATTTTCTGTGAACTTTTTATTAGAAATATATTATAATCAGCACCAAATAGTACCTTTAATATTTTATGTCATATATATTGTGATTTTTTAAAATTTTAAATTGTACTTAAAAAAGTATCTTTTGACTTCCCTCAAATTTATTTTTATTTTTCTTTTAATTAAACTCCTTGAAATTCTCCAAGCCTTTATTTATTGCAAATCATCACAATCCCTTGCATTAAATTTGGTACGTGAATTCAAAGAAAAATAGCAACTTATTTGTTCTTCTGACTTCCATTGTATTTGCAGCTGATTCTTCTTCCAGGAAACATGAACGTTGACTTTTTAACCTCGAAGATCAGCTCCTTTCTTCCCCCTCCCCAGCCTGCATGACCCTCTGCCCAATACTGAAAATCCAAAAATCATTACCATAATAAGGGGAGGAAAAAAACCGGACCAGAGAGAGATCGATGATGTCTGTAACGCTCAATCGTCATTTTCTCTTCGGCTTTGTTCTTGGTGGGATTGTTTTTCTAGCTCTGGTGCAAGCTCAAGATCAATCAGGTGAGTAACTGGTGAAAAAAAAAACAACCAGGGTTGTAGCTAAATTCATTTCTTGTAGTTGGCGTCGTTATAGTTGCTTTTTGTATAAAAAAAATGTTCATCTCTTTCGCCGGAAAATAAAGCAACAAATATCCGCCATTTTCAGGGTTTATAAGCTTGGCCTGCGGGATAGAAGCAAACACTAGCTACATAGAATCCACGACAAACTTGAGATATATTTCAGATGCTGGCTCCATAGACACCGGCATAAGCGGAAGTGTAGAAGCGCAATACAAAAGCAGGTATCAGCAATCGCTGCTTTCTGTGAGAAGCTTTCCCCAAGGATTACGAAACTGTTACACCATCAACGTCGTCAAAGGAATGAACTACATCATTCGAGCCAACTTTCTGTACGGAAATTACGATGGGTTGAAAAAGGTTCCTGTGTTCGATCTTTATTATGGTGTTAATTATTGGAGTACGGTAAACCTGAGGCTAGAATCGAATGCTTACTACTACGAGATCATTGATGCTCCTTCTACGGATGAAATCCAGATATGTGTTGTTAATACAGGGCAAGGAACGCCATTTATGACTGTTATAGAGATTCGTCCGATTAAAGCTGAAATCTACAAGCCTGTTTCTGGGTCTTTAAAGCAGACGTATCGATTAGATACTGGCTCAACCAACAATGTATCGTACAGGTTAGAGGACATTTCTTTGCGGCTCAATTACTATTTTTTAAAGTAAAATCTAGTTTAGACTCCTAACAATTCATTGTTGATTTTCCAAACAGGTACAGCTATGACATTTATGATAGATTATGGTCACCTTATAACGCGGTTGGGTGGACTCAGCTGAGCACCGCCCTCACAGTGGATTCCAACTATCACAATATCTACCAGCTTCCGTCGGTCATCACCAGCACCGCCGCCACCCCGCTGAATGCCAGCGCATCGCTTGATTATGTGTGGACTCCTCCGAATTCAAGTGTTGGATACTACGCTTATATGCACTTCGCAGAAATTGTAGACCTTCAGCCCAACCAAACCAGATGTTTTAATATCACTCTTAATGGCGGGTTCTAGTATGGACCCCTTATACCTGAGTATTTGTCCTCCACTACTATATCAAGCACACGACCCATCACTGGTTCAGAAGATATACGTTCTCTCTTATTCCCTGTGAAAATTCTACTCTTCCTCCCATTCTCAACGCTTTTGAGGTCTTCACTTCTGTTCGTTATGCCAACCCAGAAACAGACGACGGCGACTGTACAAGCATTGACTACATCTTTTTCTTCCATTAAAATATTATTTTCTTTCTATAAATATATTGATAACTGATTGGTCCTCCATCATAATTAACGGTCGATTTAACCATGTTTAGTTGATGCGATGAGGAACATTAAGTCAACCTACAAAATCATAAAAAATTGGCAGGGAGATCCATGCGCCCCTAAAAAGTTCACGTGGGAGGGTGTAATTTGTGATGACGAGGAACCATTTAGAATCACATCCCTGTAAGTTTATATTCAATCGGATGCATATAATTCAAAGATTTTTGTTTATTAATCAATCTGCAATGGCCAGGATCTTGTCCTCGAGTGGATTAAAAGGTGGCATATCTCCTTACATAACCAACATACAGATGCTTCAAACTCTGTGAGTTCATCTTTCTTACAACTTAAAAATGAGTAATAAACGCAAATGAATTAACACGCTAAATTTTTTATTCCAGAGACTTGTCTAACAACAGCTTAACAGGGACGGTGCCTGATTTCCTGTCTAAATTGGCATTCTTAAAAGTCCTGTAAGTGTCTTAAACTACAAAATTTCATGTCTAAATATGGCTTTCTTAAGAATTGTCCAGTACCATGAAACAAGTAATATGGTGAGTTCATTTCGAGTCGTGCAGAAAATTGGACAAAAACAATCTCACTGGTTCAATCCCAGCTGATCTGGTCAACCGAGCAAAATCCGGTTCTCTGACTTTAAGGTATGAGAACCTCGTTCTATTAGTTATCATTCTGAACGAGGCTTTGAGATTAAGAATTTTGCCTTTTGTTTTGATAATGTCCCAGTGTTTCAGACAATCCAAACTTGGATAAGTGTCAGTTAACTTCATGCTCACCTGCGTCTCCTCCACCGACTGCGGAGAAGAAGGGCAAGACAAGCGTTGTTCTTCCAGTCGTTGCCTCCATTATCGGAGTTATAGTGCTTGCTGCTCTCATCGTCGCCTTATTGTTTTTCTGTAAAAAGAAAAGGGAAGCTGCACGGACGACAAATCACCAAAAAGACGTCGATATATCCATCGAAATATCGCACCAGTCGACGCCATCGAATAACACCAGTCCGTTGAGTTCTTCGTTAGAAGTAAAAGGAAGACAATTTTCCTACTCAGAGGTGGTGAAAATGACCAACAATTTCGAGAGAATTCTCGGTGAAGGAGGGTTCGGAGTAGTTTACCATGGCTTCGCCGGTGTTATTCCGGTGGCCGTGAAGATTCTCTCTACAGTGTCCGCAAGAGGGTATCGGCAATTTGTCGCAGAGGTATTAAAACTGTTACAGGAATTTCAGTGTTTCCTATCTACCCTTTTATTTAGGTTTAAACAATCAAAAATCATAACTAAAGATCACAAGGTTTGACTTTTTATTTGCAATGTTGATTAATATTAATGAAAAATTGCAGGTCAATCTTTTGATGAGAGTTCACCACAGGAACCTGACGAGTCTTGTCGGGTACTTGAACGAAGGAACCAACGTTGGACTTATTTACGAGTACATGGTTAACGGTGACTTGGCTGAACATCTCTCAGGTATTCTCCATTGCTATATAACGCGAGCTTTAAAAGAACAGAAAATAAAAGAAATTACAATTGCTGACTTGTATGTCTTCTCCTTCTGTTGTGCTGATCAGAGAATTCAGTAAATTTCCTCAGTTGGGAAGACAGACTCCGAATCGCCATGGATGCAGCTCTAGGTTTTGTAGCAAAACCTCTCGTAAAATAAGAAATTTTTTTTTTTTTTTTTGGGTTTTGTCTGTTTATCATTATTTTTCTCAAAACCAAATGCAGGGTTGGAGTATTTGCACGATGGGTGTAAGCCGCCAATCATTCACAGAAATGTGAAAACGACGAACATATTATTGGATGACAAATTTCAAGCAAAACTCTCAGATTTCGGTCTTTCAAGGGATATTCCCCTTGATGGGAGCACTCATGTCGCCACCACAACCATTGCAGGAACTCCTGGTTACCTCGACCCAGAGTAAGTACTAACTACATTTTCTAGAACTAACCTAAGTGATTTTTCTATTAAAATCCTGTTTTTTTATGTGGGTTTGTCAGATATTACCTATCAAACCGTTTGACGGAAAAGAGCGACATCTACAGCTTCGGAGTGGTTCTGTTGGAGATAATAAGTTGCAGAGCCGTGATAGCGAGGTCCAACAAGAATGCTCATATAAATCAATGGGCCACCTCAAAGTTTCAGCAAGGAGACATAAGAAGCATAGTGGATGGAAGACTAGAAGGAAACTACGACGTGAACTCTGTTTGGAAAGCGGTGGAGGTAGCCCTTGCCTGTGTCTCTGTCAAACCGGAAAGAAGGCCGCCGATGAGCGTGGTGGTGAATGAGCTCAAGGGGTGTTTGGCAGCGGAGTTGGCTCGAAAGAATCAACGTGGTCGTCCCCTTGATTCTATCAATTCCCGTGAGATGCTATCTGTGACTATGGTTGCTGATTCTTCCGTTCCCGCGGCTAGATGAAGAACTCCGTTTCGTCAGTCTCTCCGCGTAATAATAATTCCAAGGTGAAGATATTTATTTGTCTTTAGTAAGTCTTGTTTGATGCTTGGGTTGGTAAATTCCACTTGTTTTCTCGAGATAGAGTAATCTCATTTTACTACCTCCTTGTCTAGACTAGGTTCAGTGATGTGTATATGAATTAGTGGAGCTTGTTGCTTGTTAATGGTGAAAATGACCAACGGCGTGTGATTTCTAACTTGTCCAAAGCCAAGATCCTACCTCGGAAATAGAGGCTTCAAATAGCAGCCCTAGATACACCCCAAGGTTTGCAATTTAACCTCTAAAAACATGCAAGTGCTTCTTAGAATTAATAATCTATTACATTTATATGGAACTTTTGATTTTGCAAATTTACCAGAGCAATTCGAATGATGCGTGATGGTTGTATTCTCTGATGTGTTGGAGCAAATTATGGATTACTTCTAGTAATTGGTGATTATTATGTCCAAGCCTTGGCGTTTATTGCTAAAGTAGAATATATAGTTTGACTTCACAAAATCTTGATGTTCCATCAACTGCAGCAAATCCAGTATTGTACAACAAAATACTAATTTTCCAGTTTTCTAAAATAAAATTACCATATTTACCCTTTCATTATATTTTTTTTTGAAAAAGTTCAATTTAGCCACTAACGTATGGAATCAGTGGTCTTTTGGCCCCTAACGTTTATTTTTGACTCAATCAAACTCTATCGTATAAAACGTTTGCAATTCAAACCCTCCCATCAATTTTTCAGTTAAATTTGACAGATAATCTTTCAAAATTTCTAAACTACCATCTCTCTCTCTACCTTTCATTATATTTTTTTAATTCTTATCTTTGATTAATCTGTACAGCTAATAAATTATTTTAATTCTTATCTTTGATTAATCTGTACAACTAATAATTCATTTTAATTTTTTTATAATCTATCTTCATGTCAATTAATAATGATGAGAGCTACAGTTAGTTTATAAACATAGTCCTATTTTTTTTCAAAGTACATTTGTTTGAAAGGAAAAAAAAAACTTCCAACCCAACTTGCAAAAGTGACCTTATACTTCTGACCATTTAATTTTTTGAACTTTTTAATTGGAAAAAAATACTTTAAATATTCTATGTGATACACTTGGTGATTTTTTTAAAAAAATTTGACTTTCCTCCAATTTATTTTTATTTTTCTTTTAATTAAACAACCTCAACTCTTCCAAGTCTTTATTTATTGCAAGTTATTTAGTATAAAAAAAAGGATAATTAGATGAATCACAATCCAAAACCCTAATTAATTTAATGAATATCCAGTGCCATCAATCAGTATTTTAGATGCCATTGGCCTTATTTAACATCCAAAGAGCGCAAATCCAGGACGGGATAGATGACCTGGTCGCAGAAGTTGTTCTTCTGACTTCCATTATATTTGCAGCAGATTCTTCTTCCAGGAAACATGAACAAAGCTCAAAGCTAAGCTGCTTTCTTCCCTGTCCCCCGTTTGCCCATTACTTAAAATCCAAAAATCATTACCATAAAAACTGAAAGAGATAGAGATTCGATGATGGCTGAAGCGCACAATCGTCATTTTCTCTTCGGCTTTGTTCTTGGTGGCGTTGTTTTTCTAGCTCTGGTGCAAGCTCAAGATCAATCAGGTGACTAACAGTAACAGGTGAAAAAAAAAAGGAAATTATTGATTTGAACCCTGTACTATACACGTTTTTTCAATTCGGCCCCTGTATTAAAAAAACCGGCAAATCGAACCCTGTACTTTGATTTTGTTATCAGTTTTGACCTTCTATCAACAATTTCATTAAACGCTCATTGAAAAAACTAACAAACAATCTTGGATTCAGTTGAAATTTTTACCACATTTTCACTACTTAATAAGAAGATAATCTGGAAAGTTTCGTTATTTTTTAACACATGTACGATTTATTGGAAATTTATTTTAATATTTTATAAAAATATTATAATAAATCATATAAATTTTATACAATCATGAAACTTTTTCTATTATCTACCCATAATACGGTGAATATCTGGAAAAAGTTTCAAATAAATCCAATATCTTATGGTATTTTTTTAAATTAATCTCAATTTCTTCTTTACTTTATAAACTATTTTTTAAGCAAATAACAAATAATATTTGATTTCTCTGAAAACTTTTCCACGTGTTCAACCTATCATGGGTAGATAATAGAGTTTAAAGATTGGGGCGACTTGATTTACGACAACACCGAGGAAGAAATCTTGGAGTTTAAAGATTTGGGCAACCCGATTTAAGTCAGCGCCGAAGATCCTGATCCTGAGGGTGTTGACTTAGAATTTATTAACGGCGACACAAGCCAATGTTTGGTGGTGGGTCACACTCTGCTAACTCCACAACTTGACGAAGAAACATGGTTGCGGAATAATATTTTTCAGTCGACCGGTGCCATTGGTGGCAAAGAGTGCAAGTTTATCATTGACTCCGGAAGTTGTGAGAACGTCATTGCTGAAGAAGAGACCACTAAATTGGGCTTCACACATGAGAAGCACCCGAAGCCATACAAGTTGTCATTACTACAAACTGGATTGAACGTCTCAGTTTCTCAACGAACATTGGTAAGTTTTTCCATTGGATCCATTTACAGGGACCAAGTTATGTGTGACGTGGTGGGTATAGACTTTTGCTCATTATTCCTCTATCGAACATGGCAATACGACTGTCGCTCGAGCCATGATGGACACACCAACGACTACAGCTTTATGTTTGGAGCGTTCGATGTAGAGATCGCGCAAACCGGAGTTGTCCTCATTTTCTTCGGCAAGCAGGTGTCTCACGGCCCCGATGTTCTAGATTCTGTCCAATATTTTATCAATGAGTTTGACGATGCTTTCCAGGCGGACCTCCTCATTGATTTGCCTCCCTGACGATGTCGCTCCAACAAATTTGAGGACAAATTTCTTTTCAGCTCGGGAGAATGATGCAAAATGATACTTCTACAGATTAATTTTCATATTTTCTAAAATCTATGGTTTCCTTAGTTTATTTTATTTTATTTTATTTAATAGTTTATTTGGTTTCTTTATTTTAGTTTATTTGATTTCCATTAGGAATTTATTTTGTTTCCTTAGATGTCGGATTTCATGGGTATTTAATTCCCTTTAGTTGCTTTTGTATGGAGGATTGATTTGATAAAAGATTTGACTTTCTTTTCCGGTTTCTACTCTCTCTAGGGTTTGAGATTGATGCCTTTAGTCTGGTAAACGTGCGCGATTCAACAGATTTTAAAAGACAACTGCTGGTAATCGTGCACGGTTCAACAGCTTTTGTGAGTTCCGATAGTTTTCTGCAATTTTCGCTACATCAGGAACGAACTACATCATTCGAGCCAGCTTTCTCTACGGTAATTGTTAAAATTAATGAGTTGTAACAGCTAACTTAAATGAGAGCTGTGTAACTGATCTTACTCATCAAGATTGAGAGAACCGTTAAGTCCTCATCTTGAATAAACTAAACGTTTTTATTTTTCCTTTCAGTTTTTTATCTAGCCTATAAATATAAAGGCTTTGTAAGGTTCCAAGATATAATAAAGAGAAATAGATTTCTCAACATATTGGTATTAGAGCCGTACCAGATCCTTCAATTCCTTTAAAGCTTTTACCATCTTTTACTTTCCCATGGCCAGTACCAGTGCAGTCCCGTCCAATATCATCCACCATCTTATTCCAGAGTTTAATGGCGATGACTATGATTTCTGGTTCGTAAAAATGAAGACCATCTTCCAATCTATTAACCAGTGGGAGATCGTGGAGAAAGGAGTCCAAGAGCCCGCCGATGGAGCTGATCTGAACGAATCAGATCTGAAGAAACTAGAGCAATTCCGACGAGCCGACGTAAATGCTCTTTCCATACTCCAGAGAGCAGTCGCCAAAACCATCTTTCCTAGAATCATGCGTGCCAACACAGCCAAAGAGGCGTGGGAGATCTTGCAGAGCGAATTCCAAGGAGATGAGAAAGTTAGAGTCATTAAGCTCCAATCACTGCTGAAGGAGTTCAAAAATGCCCAAATGAAGGAGAAAGAAACACTGATGGAATTCTCGACCAGATTTTTCGATTTGGTAAACCAGATGAAATCTCATGGTGAAGACGTCACAGACCAAAGAATGGTGCAAAAAATCCTTATCTGCCTACCTGAGAAATACGATCCCATCGTCGCCGTCATCGAAGAAACAAAGAACTTGTCAATGCTCACAGTCTAAGAATTGATGGCGTCCCTCAAATCGTTTGAGCAAAGGTTGTCTAGACACTCTGAAAAGCCAATTGAGAGTGCTTTCCAATCAAAGCTCAACATCCGCAACAATGACCGAGACGATAGCTCAAGTTCCAACCAGTCAAGAAGTGGAAGAAATTCAAGAGTACGAGGTGGACATAACTCAAGAGGAAGAGGAAGAGGAAAAGACAACTTCTCTTCAAATTGCAGCATTTGCAATAAGACAAATCACTCCAAAGAAGACTGTTGGTTCAAAGGCCAATTGAAGTGCAACAAATGCAACAGGTTCGGTCACCTCATTAAAGACTGCCGAGTGGAGAATACTCACCAGGCTAGTCCGGCAGAGTCAAATCAAACAGTCCAGGAAACATACGGAACATTCTATGTCTGTCACACAACCATTGGCAAGTAAAAAGGAAAATGGTTACTGGACAGCGGGTGTAGCAACCATATGACGCCAACCTCAGAAATTTTCTGCGAGCTCGACAAAAACGTCATTGCCCCAATTCAGTTCGGCAACGGAGAGCAAGCTAAGTCAAAAGGATTAGGAAGAATCGCCATCAAGACGAAGGAAGGACCAAGCTGCATAAACAACGTTCTCTGCGTACCAAGCTCAAGTCAAAATTTACTTAGCCTTGGACAACTGGTGGAGAATGGCTACAAGCTCAGCTTCGACAACAATGAGTGCATTATCTTTGATAGGCGAGATAAGTCAAAGGTTGTCACCAAGATCAAGATGGTCAACCAAAGCTTTGCCCTTGACATCAATTATGCCGATCTAAAAGCTCACCAAGCTACCACCTCGGACTATCCGACCTCAACATTATGGCATCGACAACTCGGTCATCTCAACTTCCGAAGTCTCAAAGAGCTGTCTGACAAGAGCATGGTGCAAGGACTTTCTCACATAGAATAGAAGCAGCATGTATGTGAAGGATGCGTGTTCGGAAAACAACACCAACTTCCATTCTCAAAAGGAGTATCATGGAGAGCTAAAGAAAAGCTGGAGCTTGTTCACACCGATGTCTGCGGACCGATGGACACTCTTTCTCATGCTTAGAATAGGTATTTCATTCTCTTCATCGACGACCACACCCGTATGACTTGGGTCTATTTCATGAGACAAAAATCTGAAGTGTTTACGGTGTTCAAGAAGTTCAAGAGTCTCGTCGAAAAACAGAGTGGATTCTTCATCAAAACTTTGCGAAGTGACAGAGGCAAGGAATACAATTCCAAGGAGTTCCACAAGTTCTGTGAAGATGAAGGAATGGAAAGACAACTAACGGTAAGGTACACCCCTCAACAAAATAGTGTTACCGAGAGAAAAATCAGACAATCGATGATACATGAGAAAGGTTTACCCAAGACTTTCTGAGCTGAAGCAGTTTACACCGCCATCTATCTATCCAATCGATGTCCAACCAAATCCGTACTAAACAAGACCCTGTTTGAAGCATGGAGCGGTAGAAAACCGTCAGTAAACCACCTCAAAGTGTTCGGAAGCATTTGCTACTCTCAAATTCCGAAGGTGAAACGAAGCAAACTTGACGAGTCCAGCGAAAGATGTATTTTCGTCGGCTACAGCACCATGAGTAAAGGCTATAGACTGTTTAGCCTGAAAGAAAATCAAGTCATTATTAGCCGTGATGTTCAAGTTGATGACAATGCTTCGTGGAATTGGGAAGAAAGCAAAGTTGAGAAGAAAGTCATTATGTTCAACACTAGTCAGACTTCGACAAATGAAGTAGAAGAAGATGAGCCGATTCAAATAGAACCAAGCTCATCATTGCCAAACTCAGATGGTTCAACCTCAACACATCATAGACCAGTAGAACAAGACTCAGTACAACCATGTTTTGAAGATAGTTTCTCATCTGAGAGCTCAACTCCAAAAAGGTACAAATCAATGGATGATATATATGCTACGTGCAATTACTGTTCGGTTGAGCTTGAGAACTTTGACGAAGCGATCAAAGAAGAAGCGTGGAAGAAAGCTATGGAGGAGGAAATCCGTGTGATCAAGATGAATCAAACATGGTAGCTCGTCGACAGACCAGCAGACAATGATATCATAGGTGTAAAATGGATCTACAAAGTCAAGCACAATCCAGACAGATCAGTTCAAAAGAATAAAGCAAGACTCGTTGCCAAAGGCTATTTTCAACAGTCCGGAATTGACTACGGGGAGACATTTGCCCCAGTAGCTCGACTAGATACAATCCGAGCTATAATCGCCTTTGCCGCCAGTAAAGGATAGAAGCTATATCAGCTCGATGTCAAGTCAGCATTCCTCAATGGCGAGCTAAAAGAAGAAGTGTATGTCAATCAACCTCAGGGTTTCATTCTCAAAGGAAAAGAAGAGAAGGTGTACAAGCTAAAGAAAGCGCTATACGGGCTAAAACAAGCACCTCGCGCTTGGTACAGTGAGATCGACAACTACTTCAGCCAAACAGGATTCGAGAAGAGCAAGAGTGAAGCAACCTTGTATGTCAAGCGTCAAGGTACCGATATTCTTATAGTCACTCTTTATGTTGATGATCTGATTTTCACTGGAAACAACAAGAAGATGATAGAAGGTTTCAAGGACAACATGACTCAAAAGTATGAAATGAGCGATATGGATCTACTTCGACACTGCCTAGGCATGGAGATCTACCAAAAGGAAGAAACACTTTTTATCTGCCAAAAGATCTATGCAGAAAAGATTTTGAAGAAATTCAACATGTTCGAATGCAATCCCGTCCTCACACCACTGATCGCGAGGGAGAAATTGAAAAATGAAGATGGAGTAGAAGCAGTAGATGTTACTCATTACCGTAGTCTCATCGGCAATCTGCTTTACCTCACAGCAACCCGACCTGATCTCATGTATGCAGCAAGTCTGCTCTCAAGATTTATGCAAAGTCCTAGCCACTTTCACCTTGCTGCAGCAAAGCGTGTTTTACGCTATGTCAAAGGAACGACCGATCTCGGGCTGAGCTATCAGAAAAATCAGGCAATTAACCTCCTTGGTTATTGTGATAGTGATTTTGGCGGATCCTTAGACGACATGAAGAGCACCTCACGATACTGTTTCTCATTTGGTTCAACAATGTTTTCATGGCTGTCCAAGAAACAACACAACGTTGCACAATCATCTGCTGAAGCAGAGTATGTCTTTGCATCACTAGCTACTTCGCAAGCAGTTTGGCTTTGAAGAATTTTGGCCGACCTCGGTCATCATCAAAATGAAGGAACCGTGCTATACTGTGACAACAAATCTGCAATTGCTATGGCGAAAAACCCGGTTCACCATTGCCGAACTCGACATATAGCTCTCAAGTATCATTTCATCCGACAAGCCATTGAAGATAGAGAAATTCAACTTGAGTTTTGCCGATCTGATGAACAACTGTCCGACATATTCACAAAAGCACTTCCAAAAGAGAGGTTCAACATCTTCGAGCTGAACTTGGAATCCGACAACACATTAAGGGGGAGTGTTAAAATTAATGAGTTGTAACAGCTAACTTAAATGAGAGCTGTGTAACTGATCTTACTCATCAAGATTGAGAGAACCGTTGAGTCCTCATCTTGAATAAACTAAACGTTTTATTTTTCATTTCAGTTTTTTATCTAGCCTATAAATATAAAGGCTTTGTAAGGTTCCAAGATATGTTAAAGAGAAATAGATTTCTCAACAGTAATTATGATGGGCTGAACAAGGTTCCTGTGTTTGATCTTTATTATGGTGTTAATTATTGGAGTACAGTAGACCTGGAGCTTGAATCGAATGCTTACTACTACGAGATCATTATGCTCCTTCTACGGATGAAATCCAGATATGTGTTGTTAATACAGGGCAAGGAACGCCATTTATGTCTGTTATCGACATTCGTCCTATTAAACCTAACATCTACAAGCTTGATGCTGGGTCCTTAAAGGTGAAATATCGATACGATACTGGCTCAGTTAGCAATCGGTCGTACAGGTAAGAAGAGATTGCTTTGCGGCTGAATGACATTTTTTTCAAATCGACTTTTTAACTTTCAATTTACCTTGCAAATATATTACGTGTATATTATATTTTTTATTTAATTATTTTTTAACTCAATTTCTATTTATCTGATGATTTCTAATAAGATTTCAAAATTACAGCAAAGCGAAATGGTGGAATTTGAATCAAGTTAGATATTGGCTAAGGGATTAGATATCAAACTAAAATACACAATTCAATGAAAATCATAGTATATATGTACTAGGTTTATTAGATATATTGATGACAATATTCATATTGCTAATAATAGAAACATAAATGTTCAATTTTGTTACAAAGATCCAAGCTATAGATGATAGAGTTGAAATTACATTTTTTTTATTATCTATTATTTGTGTGCACACAATCAGCTTCTGCTTTTGCTCCCTTAGAAAATTATAATGATAGTTTTGGGTTATGTAGTATCTTAACACTTTTGTTGCTTGATTTGAGGGGTGATACCATTTCAGTAGTCTCCTTTGATTCAAACTGAATTCACCGAACCAAACCGAATAATTAGTTCTGCTTCAGTTCAGTCTTGTCATTAAAAAATAATAAAAACTGAACTTATTGGAACCGAATTACTTGGTTCTAGTTCAAAGTTTTAAGTTTGAAAAGCTGCTTGGATCCCAATCGAATTGATTTTAAGTTAGATAACTTAAAATTTGTAATAAACCAAACCAAAACCTATTTACAAAAAATAATTTATGTTTTATACTAGGGAGACAAATTTGTTGCATAACATATTTCAGCTTGGTATGTTAACTACACAACTTATTTATTTGACTCAAAAAATAAGATATGTGGAGTCCCCCTGTGCTCTTACTACAATATTGTTTGCTTTGAATCGGAGTCCACACTGATTTGTTGTAGCGTTAGCAAAAACTGTGTTGATATTAGGTAGAAGAGAAAGTCTACTAATAAAGTGCTCAATTTTCACTCTCTAAAGCTACGTAGAAATTTGCACCCCCGACTTGTATGAGCTGGACTTTCATAATCAATAGAATTTTAGGTCGTCCTTGTTTTCAAAAGACGGATTGCCACAAGATATGTTGGAAAATATAAAGCGGACATGTTATGATACCAATTTGTTGGAATGAGGAATAGTGATTTTAGGGAAGAAGAAATAAAAAGAATGAATACTACAAAATCAATTAATTGGAATCTTGCATTTTGGTGCCTTGGTACACTTTTTGGGGGAGATTCCCAACATGAGACAACTTTCCTAAACTAAGACACACCTAATTTTTAGGCTCCTAGGTACATGTCGAACATTATTCATGAACCACGTAATTAATCACACACACGTATTGATAAATAGTGGATCTACCATGTACATGTTTAAATGTACCTACACAAATATGAATAGAACTTTCTAATGACTCTTCAAAATTACACAAATTTAATAAAAAGACACAATTATATAATTAAATTTATTTTCAACAAGATATATGTAATATGTAACACCCGGTTTTACGGGTTTTCTAATTTTGCGCGCAATGGCAATTTTGTAAATAAACGAAATATGTCTGTTTTGCGAATCGAGACATTGAGCTGCTACCTTGAACGGCACCGATCTCTAAAGCTCCTTATAGAATGGCGCCAAGCGAATTAAAGGAGTTAAAGACCCAACTTGACGATTTGCTGGAGAAAGGATTTATCCAACCGAGTTTCTCACCCTGGGGAGCTCCGGTTTTATTTGTGAAGAAAAAGGATGGATCGATGGGAATGTGTATCGACTACAAAGAGCTCAACAAAGTCACTATCAAGAACAAGTATCCACTGCCAAGGATCGATGACTTATTTAACCAATTATGAAGGGAGCGGCAGTTTTCTCGAAAGTTGATATAAGGTTTGGATATCATCAGCTGAGAATTAAGGAGGACGACGTGTTTAAGACGGCGTTTCGTACCAGATATGGTCACTTTGAATTCCGAGTCAAGCCGTTCGGATTAAGTAATGCACCAGCCGCATTTATGGATCTGATGAATCGGACATTCAAGACCTTTTTGGATGACTTTGTGATAGTCTTTATTGACGACATCCTTATCTACTCTAAGAGCAAGGAGGAAGATGTAGAACACTTGAGGATTATTCTATCTACATTAAGGCGTGTGAAGTTATATGCAAAGTTCTCCAAGTGCGAATTTTGGATGGAGAAGGTGGCTTTTCTTGGTCACATTATTTCAAAGGAGGGCGTTGTAACACCCGGTCCTTCGGGTTTACGAGATTTTGGAATGTAATGGCATTTTTGTAAATATGTCGAATTTATCCCGTTTTGTGAACGGAGAGTCTTATTAGAACTATATGGCCGAATTGGAGTATTTGGAGGAATAAGAGAGTTTTTGGAGTTGTAACGCCCAGTTTATGAGTTTCGATATCTCTCGTAATATAACGGGTATTTTAGTAAACTAGGTCCGTTTTGTAAACGGAGAGTTTTATTAGAACCCTTATGATTTATATGAATTTTAGGAGAAATATGAGAATTTCAGGAAATCCAAATCAGTAGTGTAACGCTAAAGTTTCTGTTTTTAACCCTATAGCGCTTTAATTCGTATAAATAGTAAATGAAGTCCATTTGACGAACGGAAAGTTTTGTTAGAGCCCTAGTAATATAAATCAGAATTATTGGTGAAATAAGAATATTTGGAGAAACCGAATCGATGGAAAAAATAACGAGATAGTTGAATATTATGCTAGGAGGGCAAAATGGTAATTTAGTAAGTTAAATTTTATTATTTAAATAAATCACCCTTCAGTTTTTTTCATTCCTTCACGAAAATTCTCCAGAGAGAATTTCTTCCCCCCCACCCCCTCCGCGGCAATCTTCCTTCAACGCCGACGATCCATCCATTTCCGATGATCCATCCTTCACGTTTCCTTCTCCAATCGACATCCTAGGTAAGATTCTACGGTTTTGGAACGTTAGTTTCCATTTTTTTCTGGTTTAAAATGATTACGGTTTCGTTAGGATTTTCGTGAAAATAGTCGGGTTATGTTAGAAACGGTTAGGTATTACTATATTTGTAGTTATTGGACGTAATTAGTTGATTTATGGATGATTGTTGGAGTTTTGGTTGGTTGAAGCTTGAGAAAACTCCATTAATGGAGGCTTAGTTATTCTTAAGCGTAAGTTGTTCGACAAAATACCCAAGAGAAATTAATTAGAATTTTAGGAAATTTCCTTTAATTAGTAGTTTTGTTAGTTTACGAAATTTCATGGTTTAGGCTCGATTTTAACAAAGGACGTTGTGAAATGTTCTAGGTGAACAAAGCCCGTAGACGGGGCTCGGTGCTCTAAGGACTACAGGTAAGTCTTCGTGACTCGCTTAGCCGATTGGCCTACACCATAAGATTAGTTGCTAATTTGAGGACTTGGAGATTTTATTGTTTTAGTGTAGCTTGGATGGGTAGTTTAGGATAATTGTGATGTTAGAATGTTTTCTAGGTTTCATATACTGTTTTATGTTTTTTTTATGTTTGATGTATCGTACATGTCCATGCATCGTGTTTTCAGAAGTGGCATGAAAGAAATGAGTCTCTGCATATGATTAGCGAAAAGGTAGGAAAATAATTAGCGAAAAGGTAAGAAACGAATGACAAAAAGGTAGGAAAATGATTAGCGAAAAGGTAGAAAAATGATTAGCGAAAATGTAGGAAATGAATAGCGAAAAGGTAGGAAATGGCTAGTGAAAAGGTAGGAAATGAATAGCGAAAAGGTAGGACGATTGCATGATTTTTATAAACTGCATATTCTCATTTACGTAGATTTATTGAGCCTTTCGCTCATAGAATGTCTCTATGGTGTAGGTGATCTTGATACAGGTGAGGATGACATTCCTCCACCCGACACATGAGAAGGTTGAAGAAGGGTGCCCGTGGGAGTGCGCTGAACAGTCGACGCGATTTTGACCCGTGGGAATCCGAGTGTAGGTATCTTGGGTAGGTTGAACGGAAATAATATGGAAAAATGTATGCATTGATAAGTCGTTTGATGTAAATGTTAGGGTATTAGGATGTATGGGAAGTGACGTTTTTAATTCGGAAATATACTGGAACTGATTGGGAGTTTTAAATTTGTAGGGATATAGTTAGTTTTCAAACCGACCCACGCAGTTTATTTTTGTGAATTTTCAACATGTTTTTGGGTACGTTTACGGGCACGATTTTTAGTCGGGTTTTTGGGGTTTGAAGCGTTTTATGTTCGAGAAAGTTTAAGGTAAGAGTGGGTGTGAAATGTAAGTGAAAAGAATGAAGAAAAGTGAAGAAAAGGATGAAAGAAAGAAGAGGAGCACGAATGAGGCGCGGAGGGTCACTGGGCGCGCGCTGCGCGGGCAGAGAGTTCGCCGATCGATCGGCGCTCTGCTGCGCGCATGCTGTCTGGGCGACACGCGCGCGCGCTGCACCACACATGACCCAAAACGAATTTTTTTCTAATTTTTGACTTTTCAAAACACGTTTCGACCAGACCTTTTACGATACATTTTAAACATATTTTACGAGCGTACCCCACGTATTTTAAAGCATTTTAAAGACTCAAAAACCGAGTCGATATTTACCGAATAATTGTTTTAGCCACATTTTAAATGTTTCACGCGCGCGCCGCACCACATATGACCCAAAATGAATTTTTTTCTAATTTTTGACTTTTCAAAACATGTTTCGATCAGACCTTTTATGATACATTTTAAACGTATTTTACGAGCGTACCCCACGTATTTTATAGCATTTTAAGGACTCAAAAACCGAGTCGATATTTACTGAATAATTGTTTTAGCCTAGTTTTAAATGTTTTATAAGTCGAAAATTTATTGACGCCGAACAGTCTAAGTCAAAGTCAACGTTAAGTAAAGTTTTGTGACGGCTCGGAAAGGGGTTTCGGGTTTGGGTCATTATAGGCGTAGCAGTGGACCCAGCAAAGATTGAAGTTGTTAGTGTAACACCCGGTTTTACGGGATTTTTTATTATTCCAATATATAATGGTATTTTTGTAAATATGTCAAATTAAGTTCGTTTTGTGAACGGAAAGTTTCAATAAAGCCCTGGTAATAAATTGGAATTATTGATGAAATAATAAAATTTGGAGAAACCGAATCGAGAATCAAACAACGAAATAGGTAACGAAACAAATAGAACATCAATGGAGGGGCAAGATGGTAATTTGGCAAGTCAATTATTATAAAATATCACAACCCCTCTCTTTCTCCTCAACACTTCAACGAAGAAATTTCTTTCTCCCTCTCCATGGCGATTTCTCCATCTCTCACGCGGCTGTCTCTTCCGGCGACGAAAGCTCTTCCTCCAGCAACTTGTTCTTCACGTTTTCTTCTCCAATCCCGACCCTAGGTAAGATTCTCTGTTTTTGGGACGTTAGATTTCGATTTCTAGGGTATAAATGGTTAGAGTTCGTTTAGGGTTTTCGTAAAAATAGTTGGGTTTTGTTAGAAACAGTTAGATATTGCCATGTTTACGATTATTGGACGTAGTTAGAAAGTATAATTGCTTGGGTTGTGGTTTTTGGTTGATTGGAGCACTTGGAAACTCCATTAATGGAGGTTTATGTATATCGAGAGTGAATTGCTTGATAAAATGCCTCAATGAGTTAAAATAGAGTTTTAGGGAGATTTCCTTTAGCTAAGAGTTTCGCTCGTCTTCGAAATTCAATTTCCTAGGCCCGGTTTTAATGACGGTTTCTATGAATTTTTTTAGATGAACAACGCTCGTGGTCGGAGCTCGGTGTGCTACGGACGCCAGGTAAGTCTCCGTGACTCGCTTGGCCGATCCGGCCTACACCATAGGAGATTTTATTGTTCGAGGATATTTGGAGAATTGTTGTTTAGTGTAGGTTGGATGGGTAGCTTAAGATAATTGTATGCTAGAATGTTTTTCATTTGGTTCTATGTGTTGTTTACGCTTTCCTTACGTTATATGCACATCTCCATGTTCATGCATCATGTTTTTACGAACTAGCACAAAAAATGTATTTATGCATACGTTTTCATGAAAAAAAATAGCTAATAAAAAGATATGAATGCACGTAATCCCAGTCACGTCGGGGTGGGGTTCAGACATGGCTGTCCTGAGAGGAGGAGCATGTTTTCCCCCCGGTAGATGGAGAAGGATATCCAACTGTCGGATGTGCCTCATCCATTTGGTGAGAGTAGACTCCGGTGACACCTCTGTTATGTAACTAAACAATAAAAAAGAATACATGATTTTACGAACCCCGCACGCATAGCATGCATTGAGCCTTTAGCTCATAGGTTATTTCTGTGGTGTAGGTGTAACGCCCCGAGTTATCTGAACCCGATTCGTTACTCATAAACCGGACCTTATTTAAGAAATTTTTGGACCAATTTAAAACTTGCAGCAGAAATCATTTGAACAACAATAGAGTTAAACAAAACTGTGAAAACATTGTTAAAATAATCGTTTGGAATGTTAAGAAACAATCGGCCAATAAGAAATAGAGGTTTAAATCGTGAAATACTTGAGAAGTCGCAGAGGTCAAACGCATCTGCCGATGAATAAAGTCAACGGAAGAAGCAGAAATAGAAATTATAAGGCTTCTACCGATGACGTCAACCAAACGAAATACAAAAGACATCTTTCGGTAGACTGTATCTACCGATGACGTCAGCCGGATAAATCAATTATCCAACTCCAACCGATCGCAAAACGACAAGTTTTGCGACTTGCATCTACCGATGGCAAAACAACAAAAATCTCTTATTCACTTCATCCGATAGAATAAACTACATATACCGATTCGCTAAATGACAAATCTACATCTTACATCTTACGATAGACAACAGAACAATAACTCAATATCTGCCGATAGACATCATTTACCGATAGAGAACAGAGCGACATTTCAACTACTTCTTGCTATACAAACACAACTTTAAGTACAGAAAAGGATTTACTTACTTCACTGGGACCATTCAGAAATACTTCGAATCATTGCATTACCCAAATCCAGTAAGAACTAACATTTAAAAACTCAACAGAATACTATTATCAGAAATCTCAAAACGTATTCAAAATACTGAAACCACTACTGTCATGAAAACTCAACATACTTAAATTGAAACATTGTTAACTAAAACTTCACACCAACTGACATCAGTTGAACCGCCTCATCAAGTACCAGATCCGTGGCATGAATGTGCTCCTCCAACCAGCCTATCCATCAACAAGCTCAGAGAAATCACCTGCTGTCACTTCCTCACCTACATCACAAAACTCATCTATTAGCCTAATGCTAAATAAGTGAAGCAATAATGAAATGATATGCTGAAACCTAAATCCTAATTATGCAGTTTCTACTTTCTCATCTCAATTGCACATTCGTTCATTCACTGATCTGATCCCTCGGTTTCCTTGGGAGTGGGATCAATTCTCCCAATGTTATACATCCTCTTCATCAGTTAAGGGGTGGATGAGTTCCCTTAATAGCAATTCTGATCCCTCAGTTCCCTTGGGAGTGGGATCAATCCTCCCAATGTTATAAATCCTCTTCATCAGTTAAGGGGTGGATTGGTTCCCTTAACAGCCAATGCATTTCAATCTGTACTTGCCTTTCCATAACATTACATGTAAACTCATTTTCGTGTTCTTTTAAAAGCATGATGCATAACATACAGAAAATACTCAAACACGCATAAACCTACTGTTTTGTGATGTAAGCCTGAAGGCACACACAATACTTCACTTACCTGGCTTCCCGAGAGGTTTCTGGTTGTAGGATATTCCACGAGCTGGCTCACTTAAAACATAAGCACAGCATTTCTTAAACTTCATTCTAAACATTCAGAAATCTAAGGGGCTAGTCCAGGGAGTTCTTTTTCTTCACCATTCTCGATTCATCGCTAAACCCCAAATCACATCCCTCACTCACAGCACTTCTAAAACGCATACATTGTCATCCTTCAGTTACCTAGACACTAAAACAGCAAGTAATCGAATCAAAACTCACCTTGATTGAAGGAAAATCGGGCAGGGAAATCGCCTAGAGGTTCCTGCTGGAGAACTAATGGCCGAGTGGAAAAGGGATAAACAGAATGGCGGCTATAATGCATTAAACCCAAAACCTCTTTCCTTAAATACGTTATCCACTTTTCAAATTGCTAATTACCCTTTTGTCCTTGTATAGTTATTAACTAACCTAATCACTTTTCTCTCCCAATTCTTCCATAAAAATTGGCACATTATAAATGATAAGTTAAATTTGGTTTAATAGAACCGGGTGCTACAATCTACCTTCCTTGAAAGAATTTTGTCCTCAAAATTTAGTACCTGAATAATTCCAGATATTGGTCCATCATGTCTTGCTGGCGCTCCCAAGTTGTCTCCTCTATATTCTGGTTATGCCATAAGACTTTCACCAGTGGAACTTCTTTGTGCCGCAACACTTTCACAGCATAGTCCAGGATCCTTACTGGCTTCTCTTCATAAGTAAGAGTGGGATGAACTTCAATACTCTGAGGTTCCACAACTTGAGATAGATCTCTAACACACTTCTTTAGCATGGAAACATGAAACACATAATGGATTCCTTCTAAAGAGGCTGGTAACTATAGTTGATAAGCTGACTTACCAATCCTTTTCAAGATTGAGAATGGTCCAATATATCTGGGGTTCAACTTGCCTCTCTTTCCAAATCTCACAACTCCCTTGAAAGGTGACACCTTGAGAAAAACTTCATTACCTACTTCAAATTCCAGTTCTCTTCATCTTCTGTCTGCATAGCTTTTCTGCCGGCTTTGAGCTGTCAAGATTCTTTGTCGGATAAGAGCAATTTTCTCCACTGTCTGCTGCAAAATATCAGGACCAATAAATTGTGCTTCCCCAACTTCATCCCAATACAATGGAGATCTGCACTTTCGTCCATATAATGCCTCGTATGGTGTCATGCCTATTGTTGCCTGAAAACTGTTATTATAAGAAAATTCAACGAAGGACAAGTATTTGCTCCATGAACCTTGAAAGTCTAATACACATGCACGGAGCATATCCTCCAATGTTTGAATAGTCCTTTCGGATTGTCCATCTGTTTGAGGGTGGAAAGCTGTGCTAAAACTAAACTGTGTTCCCATAGCCTTGTGCAAACTTTTTCAAAACTTAGATGTAAATCTAGAGTCTCGGTCTGAAACTATGGTGTTTGGAACTCCATGCAGTCTAACAACTTCGTGCACATACAACTCAGCCAGTTGATTCATTGAGTATGTTATCTTCATTGGCAGAAAGTGAGCAGATTTGGTTAAACGATCAACTATTACCCAGATTGCATAGTGACCCTTTGCTGTTCTAGGTAATCCTATAACAAAATCCATCGTTATTTGTTCCCATTTCCATTCAGGAACTGGTAAAGGTTGTAATGTTCCTGCAGGCCTCTGATATTCAGCTTTGATTTGCTGGCAGATCAGACATGTCTCCACATACTCCGCCACACTTCTTTTCATACCTGGCCACCAATAATGTCGCTTGAGATCTCAGTACATTTTCGTACTTCCTGGATGAACAGAGAGTCTAGAAGAATGTGCCTCAGATAGGATTTCCTTTCTAAGTTCAGTATCAGCCGGAACAAACTATCTATTCCGAAACTTGAGAATTCCATCAACAGAATAGTTGAAATCCGACTTGTCTGTAGAATCCATGCACAACTTATACTTATTGCATTCAGTGTCAATCATTTGAACTTCCTTTATTCTCTCCAAAATAGTAGGCCTCAAAGATATTGCCGAAAGCATGGCTGACACACTAGACACAGCTTCCAGGTTAAATCTTTGGAATTCCGTTTCCAGAGCTATTGGTATGTCAAGAATCAATGCAGAGACTGAAGTTGTCACTCTACTCAAGGCATCAGCCACAACATTCGCCTTGCTGGGGTGGTACTTAATCTCAAAATCATAATCTTTGACAAACTCTAACCACCTACGTTGCCTCATATTCAGTTCCTTTTGCTTGAAAATGTATTTCAGACTTTTATGATATGAAAATATCTCGCAAGTTTGTCCATACAGGTAGTGCCTCCAAATCTTTAATGCAAAGACCACAGCAGCTAATTCTAAGTCGTGTGTAGGGTAATTATTTTCATGTATTTTTAACTGCCTAGAAGCATAAGCTATCACATTTCCATCTTGCATCAAAACACAACCAAGCCCGAACTTGGAAGCATCACAATAAATATTGAACTTACCATTTTTGACAGGAAGAGTTAATATTGGAGCATTGGTCAACCTCTGTTTCAAGGCCTGGAAACTATGCTCACATTCCTCTGTCCATGCATACTTTATGTTTTTCCTTGTAAACAGAGTGAGGGGTGTGGCAATCTTTGAAAATCTCTCGATAAATTTTCTATATTATCCTGCTAATCCAAGGAAACTTCGAATATCAGTGGCATTCTTCGGTTGAGGCCACTCCTTAACTGCTTGAATTTTGGCTGGATCGACAGATATTCCATCTCCAGAGATCACGTGACCAAGAAAGTGAACTCTGTCCAACCAAAACTCACACTTGGAAAACTTAGCATAAAGCTGGTGCTGCCTTAGTAATCTTAACCCCAAACCCAAATGCCTTGCATGCTCATCCTTAGTTCTAGAATAGATTAGAATGTCATCTATGACTACAATGACAAACTTGTCCAAATACTCGTGAAACACCCTATTCATGAGATTCATGAAGGCTGCTGGTGCATTTGTCAAACCAAAAGACATAACCAAAAACTCATAATGTCCATACCTTGTGCGAAAGGCAGTCTTTGGGATATCTTAAGATTTAACCTTCAGCTGGTAATAACCGGATCTAAGGTCAATCTTAGAGAAAACTCTTGCACCCTTAAGCTGGTCAAATAAGTCATCAATCCTCGGCAAAGGATACTTGTTCTTGACAGTTAACTTATTCAATTCTCTATAATCAATGCACATACGCATAGATCCATCTTTCTTTTTGACAAAGAGGACAGGTGCACCCCACGGTGAAAAGCTAAGGCGTATGAACCCTTTATCCAACAAATCCTCCAACTGTTTCTTTAATTCTTTAAGTTCTGTTGGTGCTAGTCTATATGGATTTTTAGACACAGGCTCGGCGCCGGGGTAAACATCTACAACAAATTCAATTTCCCTATCTGGTGGCAAGCCAAGAAGGTCATCTAGGAATACTTTCGGAAAATCTTGGACAACTAAGTCATTTTTGGGGCTTGATTTCTCTACTAGTTGTGTGTCTAAAACACTGGCCAAGAAGCACCAATATTCTCTGCATGGGGAGGGTCTACAATCGACAGAAGTCATCACAGTCATTTCCTTACTCTTCTTCAGAGCTTGGAAGGTATGGTTTAAACAATCAGGGGGTTGAAAACTAACAACTCCAGTCCTACAATCTATTGTGGCATAATGCTTAAACAACCAATCCATTCTTAGGATCACATCAAATCCCATTATGTCCATAACAATGAGATCAGCAGACAAATTCATGTTTCCTACTAATACAACACTATCAGGCATCACTTGATTGGAGTGCATGCGTTCACCAGAGGGTAATGCTACGTTAAATACATGCTCAGTAAGGGTAAATCGTACATCTAACTTATCAGCAAATGTAGAGGCTATAAAAGAATGTGTTGCACCCGAATCTATCAAAGTAAAAGCAGGTACAGAGTTAATCAATATAGTACCTGACACTACAGCAGGCTGGTCCTCTTCTCCTGACTCCATTATGGAGAATATCCTCGGTTTCAACATAGCATGACCATTCTTCAAGGCTGGGCAGTCCCTGTTGATATGGCCGACTTTGTTACAGTTGAAGCAACGGGTGATTCTAGGCTTTGGGCAATCCCTGAACGAGTGTTCAACCTCTTCATAGTTAAAACACTTATTCGTCCCAAATCTACACTCTCTTGGGTGATTCTTCAAACACTTCAGGCACTAAGGAAACGTCTTGGTATCTGGTACTTTCTTTCCTATTCCTTGACTATACTGGCCTTCATTGTACCTCTTCACTCCTCTCTGCGGTGGTGGTTGAACAAACTTTCTCGGGGTTTCCTTTGGTCCAGCACACTTCAATTCAGCTTCTTCCACCTCCAATGCTGTGGACACAACATCACTGAAAGGCAAACGTTTAAAACCCGAAAACTTGACCCCTCTGTACATTTATGGTTTCAGTCCAAGCATGAATTGAAACACCTTATCTTCATTTCGGTGAACAAGGTGTCCAGCGAACCTGGACAGAGACTCGAATTGTCTAACGTATTCAGCCACAGACCCTGTCTGCTTCAAGTTCAAAAACTCTACCTTCTTTGCAGCCTGGACTGTGCTGTTAAAATATTTCTCATAGAAGATGTCCTTGAACTGCAACCAAGACATCGCCAAAACATCAGTGGTGGTCTCGATTGTCTCCCACCAAAGTTGAGCATCACCAGCAAAATGGAACGTGGCCAACGTGACTTTGTCTCCTTCTCCAACATTAGCACACCTAAACATACTCTCAATTTTCCTAAGCTACTCCTCAGCGACAATCAGATTGGATGACTTTCCATCAAATGTGGGCGGCTGTAGCCTCCGGAATTTGTCTCCTGTTTGATCATTGCTGGAACTCGAGTTGGCACTCCCATGCACCTCTCGGTTCAATAGCACACCTACATGATCGGATTGTTGGCGTACTAACTCTGTTTGTTGGCGCACTAACTCTGTTAGCTGCCTAATTACACTAGGATCCTCATCAGTCCTCAAATTTTGCATTTCCCTTGGCACTCTTGATCTTCCTGGGCGTCTGGCCATTATACTAAATTCCTGCGCAAGGTTAATTACACTCTTAACTATCTAATAGCTAAGGTTAATTTAAACACTTACAATTGTTGGAGTAACTTCCATGCGACAATCGGCACTGATGAGTAATCTTTTGAACGGTTTAACTGAATGTCTCTGATACCATACTGTAATGCCCCGAGTTATCTGAATCCGATTCGTTACTCATAAACTGGACCTTATTTAAGAAATTTTTGGACCAATTTAAAACTTGCAGCGGAAATCATTTGAACAACAATAGAGTTAAACAAAACTGTGAAAACATTGTTAAAATAATCGTTTGGAATGTTAAGAAACAATCGGCCAATAAGAAATAGTGGTTTAAATCGTGAAATACTTGAGAAGTCGCAGAGGTCAAACACATCTGCCGATGAATAAAGTCAACGGAAGAAGCATAAATAGAAATTAGAAGGCTTCTACCGATGACGTCAACCAAACGAAATACAAAAGACATCTCTCGGTAGACTGTATCTACCGATGACGTCAGCCGGATAAATCAATTATCCAACTCCAACCGATCGCAAAACGACAAGTTTTGCGACTTGCATCTACCGATGGCAAAACGACAAAAATCTCTTATTCACTTCATCCGATAGAATAAACTACATATACTGATTCGCTAAATGACAAATCTACATCCTACATCTTCCGATAGACAACAGAACAATAACTCAACATCTGCCGATAGACATCATCTACCGATAGAGAACAGAGCGACATTTCAACTACTTCTTGCTATACAAACACAACTTTAAGTACAGAAAATGATTTACTTACTTCACTGGGACCATTCAGAAATACTTCGAATCATTGCATTACCCAAATCCAGTAAGAACCAACATTTAAAAACTCAACAGAATACTATTATCAGAAATCTCAAAACGTATTCAAAATACTAAAACCACTACTGTCATGAAAACTCAACATACTTAAATTGAAACATTGTTAACTAAAACTTCACACCAACTGACATCAGTTGAACTGCCTCATCAAGTACCAGATCCGTGGCATGAATGTGCTCTTCCAACCAGCCTATCCATCAACAAGCTCAGAGAAATCACATGCTGTCACTTCCTCACCTACATCACAAAACTCATCTATTAGCCTAATGCTAAATAAGTGAAGCAATAATGAAATGATATGCTGAAACCAAAATCCTAATTACGCAGTTTCTATTTTCTCATCTCAGTTGCACGTTCGTTCATTCACTGATCTGATCCCTCGGTTCCCTTGGGAGTGGGATCAATTCTCCCAATGTTATACATCATCTTCATCAGTTAAGGGGTGGATGAGTTCCCTTAATAGCTATTCTGATCCCTCAGTTCCCTTGGGAGTGGGATCAATCCTCCCAATGTTATAAATCCTCTTCATCAGTTAAGGGGTGGATTGGTTCCCTTAACAACCAATGCATTTCAATATGTACTTGTCTTTCCATAACATTACATGTAAACTCATTTTCGTGTTCTTTTAAAAGCATGATGCATAACATACAGAAAATACTCAAACATGCATAAACCTACAGTTTTGTGATGTAAGTCCGAAGGCACACACAATACTTCACTTACCTGGCTTCCCGAGAGGTTTCTGGTTGTAGGATATTCCACGAGCTGGCTCACCTAAAACATAAGCACAACATTTCTTAAACTTCATTCTAAACATTCAGAAATCTAAGGGGCTAGTCCAGGGAGTTCTTTTTCTTCACCATTCCCGATTCATCGCTAAACCCCAAATCTCATCCCTCACTCACAGCACTTCTAAAACGCATACATTGCCATTCTTCGGTTACCTAGACACTAAAACAGCAAGTAATCGAATCAAAACTCACCTTGGTTGAAGGAAAATCGGGCAGGGAAATCGCCTAGAGGTTCCTGCTGGAGAACTAATGGCCGAGAGGAAAAGGGATAAACAGAATGGCGGCTATAGTGCATTAAACCTAAAACCTCTTTCCTTAAATACGTTATCCACTTTTCAAATTGCTAATTACCCTTTTGTCCTTGTATAGTTATTAACTAACCTAATCACTTTTCTCTCCCAATTCTTCCATAAAAATTGGCACATCATAAATGATAAGTTAAATTTGGTTTAATAGAACCGGGTGCTACAGTAGGTGAGTTCGATATAGGTGAGGATGACATTCCTCTGCCCAATGCATGAGTCGGTTGAAGAAAGGTGCCCATGGGAGTACGCTGGGCAGTCGACGCTAATTTTGACCTGTGGGGACGTATGTAAGTATTTTGGGAATCCGGTAGACAGAAATTGTCGATATATGTATAGAAGAGATTAATTGGGCTGACGGATGATTAGCTAGGAAAAATACATATTTTGATGTTTTGAAAAACTTGTTTTACAAATTCCTTTTGTGAAGTCTTGCATTGAAATTATACTGGAACTGCTTGGTTGTTGAATTTCATAGGGGTTTTGTGTAGTTTTCAAATGGATCAACGCAGTTCGTTTTCATGAAATTTACTTTGTTTTAAACGCTTTGAGCCGTGTACATAGTGATGGGTGAATTGAAGGATGTGTGAGTTATTCTATGTTAAAGAGTTTACTGTGTTAATTGATGTAGAAGTTGAAGGAAAGAAGTGGAAGAAAGGAAGAGAAAAGAGAGGAGGCAGCTCCCTGGAATTCGGATTTCCAGGGAGTATGCCGATCGATCGCCCCGATCGATCGGCATGAATGTGGTAACTTCTCTGGTTTTTCCAGAGAAGTTGCTGATTGATGACTCTTATTTTAGAGTCATTTTATACTAATTTTACATAAGAAAACTTATATGAATTGAGTGATTGCAATAATAAATTGGTATGAATTTAATACAATTGCTATATAATGCTGCAGCATTAGTGTTTTGATTCAATTTAATATATTTATGTAGATTTTCCATTACAAGCAGATTTTTCTCTTTAATTTGAATTTCATATTTTCGTATTTGAATGTAATTTTATTAGAGGGAAAATCAAATTCAAAAGTAGAAGATTATGGAGAAGAAGCAAATCACGTAAATTGAGGAAATTCGCTGCTGATTATGGAGAGAGAAAATGTTGGAATCATGGAAGAAATGGATTTGGAATTAACAGCGGAAGATGTGACAAAAAGGGCAGCAGTAAACGAAAGCAATCGGTAGATGCAGAAAAAGACAAAAGCAATCGGTGGATATAAAAAAGGCATTGTGCATCGGTAGATGCAGTAAAGAAAAGCTGGGTAGTGGAATAAAGTATTCTGGGCAACGGATGATGTGAAGGAAATAAGAAAAGCTGGGCAGCACTAGATGACAAAACCATCGGAAGATGCTGAAAGAAGAAAATAAAATAAAGAAAATTGGGGCAGCGGAAGAAGTAAATATGGGGCAGCACTAAAAGACGAAACAACAAGGAGAGAGAGAAAACCATTCTGGAAGAAAGCTATAAAAAAGGAGAACAATTAAATACTATTTAATTTGGAGAGAGAAGACATATGGATGGAGAACAAAAAGGGATTCTGACGAAGAAAAAAAAAATATTTTCTGGATTAGCTTGCTGGACAAGAAGCTTTGGAACAGAGGAGGAGAACGACGACCAGCTGAATTTTCTTCTTCCTCTTCATTATTATTATTTTTTTATGTTATTGAAAACATTATTTTTATTTAGTATTGTTATTATGATTTTAGGCTAAACTCAATTTCTTGGTTAGGACGAGAGTATTCGTTACAGTTTTTGCTAGGATTTTGGTTTTGTTATGCAATTGTCTATTGAACAATTATTTGTGATATTTCTTGCTAAGTCAGATCATATCGATAGATAGGTTGACGATTCATGTTTATATTGTATCGATAGATAGATATAAATTCTTAGATGCACAAATAATTAATTGGATTAAATTGTTACAACGTGGTTAACATTAATTCAATTGGCAACAAGAATGGGACAAATCTAAAATTTAATATTAGTTACATTCATTCAAAGTCGAAGGAAATTCTAATTTGAATTTATCTAGACAATTCAAAAGAATCCTATAATTTTTTAATTCTTGCTGTTCATAGACAATGCTGCAGAGCATTACCAGAGCATCAGTAGTAAAATTATCGTAACGAAGAAATTGATCCTAGCCAAGGTTTCCTATTATCATTTTTACCTCGTTTATCTTTCTTTCTTTTATTGCATCATTATTCATATTTTATTTCTAATTATTTTCAAATATTATTCTAATACTTTGATAAGATTTTTATAGCAATTAATTCGATTAAAAATATCCTCGTGGGATCGATACTTTACTTACTCATTACTTCGTTAGCGACACGTGCACTTGCGTGTAAGTGTGTGAATTCACTAACACTGAACGATCACCTGAATGGGCGATCGATCGGCTATACATTTTTCGGGAAAAATGCCCTTTCTGTCCCCACATTTCATGTTTTTTTTTTTGTTTTTAAGTTTCCTTCTATATTTACAATGTTTTATTAAGCGATTTTCAAATGATTTCAGTCGGTTAAAGGTTTTAAAGAAAAAATTTATACGGGAATTTTAAGGGTATACAGTTAAGGGTCGTCACAGTTAGTAAATGGCCTCAACCAAAGAATGCATATGAAATAAGGAGTTTTTTTGGTCTTGCGAGATATTATCGGAGATTCGTAGAAGGTTTTTCAACCTTATTCAACCCGCTTACAAAGCTAACTAAGAAAGGTGCCAAGTATTTATGGACTGATGAGTGTGAGCAAAGTTTTCTGGAGCTGAAGAAAAGGTTAGTCTCAGCACCTATACTTACTATACCATCCGGATCAGGAAAATTTGTTGTAAATAGTGACGCTTCAAAGTATGGATTGGGATGTGTCTTCATGCAAGAAGGAAAAGTAGTAGTCTATGCCTCGAGACAGTTGAAGGAACACGAAAAGAACTATCTAACACATAATTTGGAGCTTGCAGCGGTAGTTCATGCACTAAAGATCTGGAGGCATTATCTGTTGGGAATTATGTGCCCAAACAAGCAAATGTAATAGAACAGTTATATTATTTAAATTGATTAATATTATGCTTGCATTTAAAGATCATGCTTTATAAAATTCAGAGAAAATTCATTGGTTATTTGTGCAAACTTTATATTGACATATATATTGTATATATGAGGGATATAATATAAAGAGTAATAACCAAAACAAGTCCATGACTTATATTTGAAGTATGGAATCTTCAAATAAATCATAGTCATAAACTTAGTTTATCTCAATAAGAATGTATAGTTATATCCCGACTATATATGTAGTGACATAAGGTAAATAAGTTTTATATAATATGATTATATAGGACTGGACCAGATAAAATTATATTGTTCTTATAATTTTCGTTAAACCTAGAACAAATAACTTTATCATAATGATGGTCATATGTGTGTAATCTTAATTCATTGTATTTAACAAACTCCTATTTTATTTTAATTTATTCTTTAATTTACTTGGTAAAGTTTTGTATGAGTTACAATTCACACACCTCGTATATTGGGAATAAATTAAGATGAATAGCTGGGAATGTTAATATCGATACAATGAAATCCATTTTATTGGATTCCCTTTTTTGTTAGTTAAAAGATCGAATAATTAGCGCGCAAATTCATAAATCGTTATGAATTAATTATTCAATCAAGGACTAATGGTAGTTAAGGATAAAGATGTAATATGAGAGGTTAACGGATTATAAACCTAGCTCTATTACGAATCTAAATGGAGGGTTAGTACATATGTAATGACTATATCAATGGACATTACTTTGAGTAAACATAATCTATAATTTTAAGAGTGCAACTCTAAGTATTTAGTGGACTTACTTTAGAGTTAATAATTACGTTAATTGATATAAAGAGTTTATATTAATTAACGGAAAAATTATTGAAGCTTAAAATTATAGGTCCATCGGTCCCTTTGTCACCTTCTATCATTATTCGAATAATAGAAAAATGAACAAAGAAGATTAAATAATTAACTATGAGTTAATTATTTAATACACTCAATAATAAGTTTATTATATTTCATTAGATGAAATAGTTGAATAATCAACTTATACGACACATGACAAAAGTTGTCATAATTAATATGTTTGTTATGTTTTCATTAAATGAAATAATTGAATTGTTCAATTAATTAACAAACATAAAGTTGTTTTTGAAAATAGTTTTTTAAAATGAATTTTGCCAAATCATGGTGCCAAGTGTAAGGTCATGATGAGAAGTTATTTTGATTTCCATAACATCTTTAACATCTTTTGTTATAAATGTTATTAAGAAATCAATTCTAACTTAATGGTAAATTAAATTTTGTAACAATTGTTTTAAATGTTATGATAATTGTTGCAAAATTCTTACACTATAAATAGAGGTTAAGACCTCATTTGTTTAAAAATAGTGTGGGAGAATTCATTTTGAAGAGAAATCTATTTTAAGAGCATTTTCGTGGTGGTTTGGAGAATTGTTCTCTATATCCATATAGATCGTCTCATGTGTTGAGAAAACGATCTATCACAAAATTGAGTGTGATCTTTTTATGTTCATCATGCCCACACGTCCTTATTCGAGGTGAGGAGGATTGATAAAGAAGATCGAAGGCTCTTGGATATTAAGAAATTGTTCTTCAAAGGTAATTTCTTTAAATCTAAATTATTTGTTTATTGCATATAATTATTTATATATCATAAATGACGATCCTATAAATATGATGAAAAAATTGTTTTTCATATTTTTTAAGTTGCGCACGTATGAGTGTTATGAACACCATTAATTCCACCGTGTGAGGGAACTTAAATTCCAACATTATCTTTATGGAGAAAGGTGCGAGATTTATACCAACCACAAAAGCCTGAAATATTTCCTAACTCAGAAGGATCTAAACATGAGACAACGCAGATGGTTGGAACTAGTAAAGAACTACGACTGCGAAATTATTTATCACCTGGCAAAGCTAACGTCATAACTGATGCTATGAGTATAAGAGCATCATCTCAAATTTCTTCGTTGCGGCCAATTCCAGAACAGTTAACCGAGGAGATACAGAAATCTAATATCAAAGTTGTGCCGTTTAGGCTACTAGAGAGATTATATGCTATGACGCTTCAGCCAAGTTTGCTTGAGCAAATAAATGATAAACAACGGAGAGATGCTTATATTTGCGAAGTTAAAAGTGATATGGAAGCAGGAAAAGTTTATGAGTTTTCTGTATCTGATAGCGGGATTATCCAATTCAAAAAGAGATGGTGTATACCGGATGATGTTGAATTAAAGGAGGCTATATTGCAGGAAGCACACTCAACCCCTTACTCGGTACATCCTGAATCAACAAAAATGTATCGAGATTTGAAGCAGCACTATTGGTGGCGTGGGTTGAAAGTGGATGTAGCCAAATTCGTGGAGAAGTGTCTCACCTGTCAACAGGTCAAAGCGGAGCATCAACGACCTGTGGGTACATTGCAACCACTTATAGTGCTTCAATGGAAGTGGGAGTATATTACTATGGACTTTGTAGTGGGACTTCCTAAAACATTTAAGGGTCACGACTCCATTTGGGTGATAGTGGATCGATTGACCAAATCAGCACACTTCCTTCCTGTAAAGACTACTTATACCATGGATCAGTATGCTCTCAACTTTATGTTCAGGAGATTATCAGACTGCATGGTACGCCTGTTTCTATCGTGTCTGATCGAGATCCTCGCTTTACCTCAAAATTCCGGAAGAGTATGCAAAAAGCTATGGGTACTCAGTTGAACTTCAGTACAGCTTTCCACCCTCAGACAGAGAGGACGATTCAGAAGACATGGTACGAGCGTGTGCTATCGACTTTCAAGGAAATTGGCGTAAGAATTTGTCATTTGTGGAGTTCACCTACAACAATAATTACCAAGCTTCGATTGGGATGACACCTTATGAAGCTCTATATGGTAGAAAATACAAATCTCCAGTGCATTGGGATGAAGTAGGTGAAGGAGTACTTGTTGGGCAGATATTTTAAGGCAAACCGCTGAAATCGTTACATTAATCCGGAAGAGAATTCTTACGGCTCAGAGTAGACAGAAAAGTTATGCCGATATAAGAAGAATAAAGTTGGAGTTTGCTGTAGGAGATCAAGTTTTCCTGAAAATCTCGCCAATGAGGGGTGTTATGTGCTTTGGAAAGAAAGGGAAGCTGAGCCCAAGATTCACAGACCCATTTGAAATTTCAAGAAGAATAGGAGAAGTTGCCTACCAGTTGAAATTATCGGATTCATTCAAGCACGTGCACAATGTCATTCATATCTCGATGTTGATGAAGTACGTTCCAGACTCCTCACATGTCTTACCATCGAGATCTCTAGACTTTGTAATCAACCCTGATTTATCATATGAAGAAAGACCGATTCAAATTTTAGAGGCAGAAGAAAGAGGACTAAGGAATAAGAAGGTCTCGCTCGTCAGAGTGCTTTGGAAGAATCAAAACATTGACGAAGCAACTTGAGAAAGAGAAGATGACATGAGGAAGATTTACCCTGAGTTATTTATGTAATAATTTAAATTTCGAGGACGAAATTTCTTTTAAGGAGGGAAGATTGTAACAACTTAGGGTTTATTTCTAATTCAAATCAAGATTTTTCCAATAAAGTTATAACAAAAAAAAAAGGTAAAATCACAGAATTTCCTTCTCTGGAAATATAAGCTGAACGAATTTGTAAGATTGAACCTAACTCAGAAATTGGTCAAAAACAGAAGAGGAAAGATCAGATTAGAAATCAACTTGATGATTTTCAGCAAGAAATCCGATTCTGGATGGATTGAACACGTATTCCAGAATGAACCTAGACCTAATGAGGAGAAGTGTTTAGAATCAACTAAACAAATCAATCCTCTGGAAATTCGACGCCGATCATTAGTAACCGAAAAATCCGAACTGCAGCTTAGAAAATTCGAGCAGTTTCAGATTTCACGGGAAGCGCGGGGTGACCCCCTCCCCTATAAATAGAGCCTTTGGTGGAGGAGGAAACTCACACCAAAGCTCTCCTCTCCCTCTTGAGTTTTCAGCCAGAGGACTTACCTCGATTCTCAGTCGCCGACCACTGCTCAGCCGAGCTCCGACGAAGTCTTCCTCTCTGGCAGTCGAGCTCTGGCGAAGCTTCCTGACCACCGTCGACGACCCATCGGTGCAAGATCCCCCTCTCTCTCCGTTTTCTTCTCAGTCGCGCCTCCCTCTCTCTCTGATTCTCCCTCTCACTCTCTGCAGAAATCGCGAAGGAAGAAGAAGAGAAATTAGTTTTTATTATTTTATTTAAAAACCTGAACCGGTCCAGCAAACCAAACTGAACCAGATCAACATTAAATCAAACCGACCCGCCCGACATTGTTCACCCGACCCGAACCGGACCGACACTGTTCACTCGACATGACCCAAACCAGTACTGTTCACGACCCGACCCGGCACTATTCATGACCCGACCCAGCACTATTCATGACCCGACCCGGCACCATTCACCCGAACAAAATTTTGACCCGAAACAACTCGGACCGATCAAAGATTGCACCGGTAAGAAATTTCTGCCCAAATTCTTTTAAAGTTAGAATAATTTAAGTGGGATTTTAACATTGGTATTCGAATTAGGCAGGAAAGATTTTGGAACCGTCCGATTCAATCATAATCGATCCAACCGATCCGATCCGACCTGATAACACAACGTAAGGAATTTCTGCTTAAATTTCTTCTAAATTGGATTTATTAAGTAGGATATTAATATCAAAGATTTTATTTGAGCAGGATATTATTTTGGAATTTTTGGATATCTCGATAAACACATATTGCTCGGAATCCAAGTAACGAACCGGCATTGTTCACTTGAACCGAACCGAACCGGTACTGTTCACCCGACCCGGCACTGTTCACCGACCTGACCAAGTACTGTTCACCCGAACTAGATCCGAATCGAATTTTGACTCGAATTAATCCGGACCAATCGAAGATTTAACAAGTAAGAAATTTCTGCCCAAAATTCTGCTAAAGTTGGAATAATTTAAGTGAAATTTTAACATTGATATCCGAATTGGGCAGGAAAAATTTAGGAGTTGTCCGATTCAATCCAAATCGATCCAACCGATCCAATCCTACCTAAGATTTCAACGATATTATTTCAGAATTTTTGAAATATCTCGATATACACATATTGTTCGGAATCCAAGTAAAAACAAATACAATGTTTTGCAACGTTTTGGCTACGATCCTACATCACATGATAGTTATTACTTTCTTTATTATTAATTTATTTTATCACATGTTTTTGATAATTAAGCATACATGTTAGAGTATCGACATGGAATTGTGTAAAAGATAAAATAGGTAGGACAATTGCATGTGTATGAAAATGATGGAATTGACGAAATCTGTGTGATAGCAAAAGCCTGAACGACAGTGAGATGGTGAACTTGAACGTTAAAAGTAAAAGTAAAAGATGACTAAGCCTGAACGACAATGAGATGACTAAGTCTTAAAAGAAGATTGAATTTTCAACGAGTATGCAACTGTTAACAAGATTTGATAAAAGTAAAAGTTTTGCAACTTACACGTAGTTCCACTTATTGAGTTTTCTCATAGTTTTTAATTTGTGATGTAGGTGAATTTTTATCTGAATAAGAACTATCTGCGATTGAGAACCCTCCAGTGACAAGCGGGCATACAGAAGAAGAAGATATTGTTGAGTTTGAAGAAAATGATTAAATTAATGTGTTTTAGTTTTTTAAATAATGTTTAAAGTTTTATTTCCATTTAAGATTTTAAATAATTATGTTGAATTTGATTGTTAAATAAGGTTTTATAAATTGTTTTAAATATGCAATTATTTTAAGTTTCTGACAAATTTATTTATACTCTGATAAATCTTTCGCGCATTTAAGAGTTTTCAGTTATTATTGTATTTTTAATAATATGAAAATAAGATTTTAATGCTTAATTTTAAATTAAGTTTAAAAAAAATTAGAATTTTTAAAATTAAAATTTTAAATTAGATATTTTTAAATTAGTGCGTTAAACTTCTGTTGTACGTTAAGATTTCCTACCATCCCTTATAAATGCATTCGTGATTGAGCTGTCGACTTGGGCACTTTTTCAGGTCTTCGTCGTCTTTAAATTTGAGGACCATGTAGCGTTTGTCAGAAGATAGAATTGTGGAATACGTCCGACTGAAATCTTACTCATAACGTACAATTCTTACCGAAGTTGAGGGGCATAAGAGAGAGATTAAAGGCCAAGTCTTCAATGACTGAACTCTCTGCCGTCATCTTTTGTATTTTTATTGCGTCAATTGAGTCATCGTCTTCTTTAAGTCTTCGTCGTCCTTTTAAGTCATCGTCTTCTTTAAGAAATATTTATTCATCATTTTATCTAGGAAATCTTGAGACAGAAAACACAAGTAGAACATTGTTTTTCATTGAGATTTCTTTTATTTTAGAAGTATATATATTCATCAAAAGAAGGGCCCTGCGTCTGCACTTGGGAGGGTCTGAACTGCAATCTGGGTGAGGCATTTCGAATCACAGACTTGTAAGTCCAGTTATTGTTCATTCAGTTTTCTTATATTCTACCCAAAATTTAATAAAAATCATTTGGAATTATCAGATCACTGTCCTTGAGTAAACTGACTGGTAGCCGATTTAGCAATGCTTCAATCTCTGTGAGCACATAGCTTTATAACCCAGATGAAGCTAAAATGGGATTTTCATTGATTAAGTTGTAATTTATGGGGACTTGTCGAACAATAGCTTAACAGGATCAGTACCCAGTGTCTTCTCCGATTTGAAAGTCTTGTAAGTTTTTCTATGAGCATTGAGCGCCATTGATAAAATGCCAGAAGGATTTTAAATTTTGTATTTTGGCAGAAAATTGGATAAGAACAACCTCACTGGTACAATCCCATCTGGACTTATCGAAAGAGTTAAAGATGGTTCTCTTTCTTTAAGGTAATCTCTATCTTTTAGTCTGATATTCTTTATGTAAAACAATGAATTGAAGTTGAAAAACCATTGTTGAATCAATTTTTTGAGAAGAATTTGACTGTGTTGCCCCACGATCTAGTTTCACAGACAATCCGCACATGGATCAATGTCAAATTACTTCATGCTGTTAGACGAAGTAAAAGAGAATAGAGAAAGTAATGAGAAAAATGTTTTGTTCGACTCAACCAAAAGCAATTTTTACGGGGGCTTTTTATATAGCCTTAACCCTAACAACGATAGAAACAAGTTCATATCAATGGGCCCAGTTCACGTGTATGGTCCAACACATGCGTCCCAAACACCCACCTCGGAGAAGAAGAAAAGCATTGTTGTTCCAGTAGTTGCTTCCATCGTCGGAATTTTTGTTGGTCCCTCCTTCACCTTCCTCGTAAATGAGGAAGGTGTCAAAGTCTCACCCTCCTCGTCAATGAGGAAGGTGCCATCGCCTCACATTCCTCATAAATGAGGAAGCCACCTTCCTCATGAGGAAGATGCCTTGAAGCCTCTATAAATCGAGGCTTCAAGCATGGTACAAGAGCATCAAAGAGAGAAGAAAAAAAGTTTCTTTTTAGTAAAGAGGAACAGAAAAATAGAGTGATGATTTTTGGTTAGATAGAAAAGAAAGAGTGTGAAGGAAAAATAGGTGTTATGCTTTTGTGAACATTGAGAGTTCTAAGAGTGGTGATTTCTCTTAGTGAATATTTTCTAGAATATTCGATATCTAGAAAATCATTGTAAATCTTATTTTTTATAGTGAGATCTTTCTGGACTCGGTCCTAGTGATTTTTTCCCGATTTGAGTTTCTACGTAAAATCATCGGTGTTCATTTTTTGCTATTATTTCACTTATCTCTTGGCCGTTATAATCTTACGGCGTGAAAAAATATTCCAGGTATTTTTCGGATCACATCTGCTATCGTTTTTCGTACCGCTTGGTTAGTAATGTAATTATACTGTGTAAGTAAGTTCTGTCTAGGAGATTGAAATTTAAGTGGACCATTTGTGACCCTACAGTCTTTCCTAGGAATTTATTTGGAAAGGTAATTCTGTCTAGAAGATTGTCTAGTACAGTCTTTCCTAAGAATTATCCCAGTCAGTACTTTTCACGTTTTAGCGGTGGTATTATCATCGTTGTTCCTACAATATGTCGTTATTTTTTCCAACAATTTTAGCCCTAATAGCCATCTCCGGTTACTGTAATATTGTTCATCAACAAGAAAAAGACTGTGCCACTGAGTTCTTTATTGCACATAAACGAACCTGAGTTCTCATATTCCAAGGTAGTAACCATGATAAATAATTTTGAGAGGATCCTCGGAAAAGAAGGGTTCGGAACAGTTTACTATGGTTTCGCCAATGATATTCCCGTGGCCGTAAAGATACTCTCCAAGCTGTCAGTTAGCGCATACCAACAGTTTTTTTGCAGAGGTATTGTTGTGAGAATGCTAGTATTGGTAGAAAATACTCGTCTGTACTTCTCACAAAACGTTTGCAGAAGGAAGATGCAAGAGAAAACTAGAGAAGAAAACGATAAAAGAAAAACTAATATGAAAACAGACAATTCATTCCACCCCTTTCCTGACGCCCCCTTCCTGCTGGTTTTATCTGCTTCTCTTTCTAACAGCCTGGACACGTCAACAGCTTGCAACCTTTGTACTTGGGCTTGGGCTCTCATGTGTTTGCTGCGCTTCTTCCTGGTAGCCCAGCTGTGCAGCCCGTCATGGAAGTCTCTTCCATGACAGTCATCCCCTTAACGTATCCTTGTCCTCAAGGATAAAACTTTAGAGAGCAACAGAATCATATACTCGTCGACACTTGGCTTCTTCAACACTCTGCCTCGTCTTTGTGCTCATGCTTTTACCATTGTCGTTGTAGTCATGAGAAACTAGCTCGACTTCTTTGCTCATTCCGAATTTTGTAACCATCGCTCTAGCAAGTGAAGTTGCCTTCTGGAGATCAGATGATGCACCGGATGTAACCTCCCTTTCTCCAAAGATAAGCTCCTCTGCAGTCCGTCCTCCCTTGCAAACATCAAGCCGAGAAAGCATCTGTTTTCGGGGAATGTCGTCTCATCTTTTTCTGGCAATTGTGCAACCATGCCAAGATGACGAGTCGGAAGTTGCATCTTTCTTGACATCAACCTACATAATGGTTATGTTGTTACTGGCATCATTTGTGATCACTTGAAGCTTCCCACTCACGCCAGCAAGTAAATAAGGAGACTCCGAATCAGAAAATCCTTGAATAGGAACATCTTATACTACAACTTTCCAACAGTCCGATTCATAATCATATACCATGACCTTAGCACTATCGAGATATTTGGATGGACCGAGTGCATACAACTTTCCATCAATGGTGATGCTCGATTTTGTTTCAGCTTGCTTCGCAGGCCATCCTTCACCCATTCCAATGGGCATTTCAACCCATAAATTCAAAGCAAGATCATAAACTTCTCCGCCAATGTCCACAAAAAAGGGCCCACAATGTAAACTCTGAGGCACAAATAACTTTCCCCCGAACGAGGTTAGCCCCGTAGCGATTGGTTTAAGAAGACTAGCCAGAAAGGCAGTAGGTAAAACCTGAGCTTTTGTCAAAGGCATATCAGGTATTTGGGACCAGATGCCAGTTTGTGGATCGAATACTTCAACAGATTGTAGCGGAATCAATCCTCCGTTGCTGGTGGTAACACCTCCAACAATGTAAAGCTTGTTGTTTAAAACGCCTGTTTTACTATAAGCTCTACCAATTGACATCGGCCTGGTCTCAGTCCATGCGTTTAACACTGGATCATACCTCAAAACACGATTAATGGCTGAAGCTTTTGAAAATCCCCCAAGCACATACAGGCATCCATCAACGGCTCCAACAGAACAACCACATAATTGCTTTTTATCATTAACATCCTTTCTCCCAATCCAAGCCATTATAGCATCTGTTATTGGAACTCTCGAGTCAGCCATGTCCCACATTTGTAGCCTGGCTAAACCTTTCCTAGATTTATCTGGAAAACAATGGCTTGGCACTGGTGGCAACCTTTGCCAAATACTAGCCAAGGGGTCCAATGCGTACCATAAAAGTATATCATTCTTGTCTTTTGTCAATACGTAAAGCCACTCTTCGGTTTTTCCAAATTCTTTTCTTATGTAAAAAAGTTCATGACTCGTAAGTGCCACTTTCCAGGCCCTTGACACCAGCTTGAGTGGCAAGTATGATATCCTAGGAACCCTCGCAAGAATTTGAAGAGATATCTCATCCGGAAGACTGGGAATTAGTCTTTGGTTCTCATTGTTATCATTTGGAGTTAGTTTTTGCGGATTGAAACCTTCACCATTGCTAGAATCATGCAGTTCACTCTCTAATGTTTCGGCTCAAAGCTCCCCCCATTGTTGATCGTCTCATGATTACACCTCGAAAAAGAACAAAAATCAATACACCATCTTTCCAGCATTCCTGAAGACTGAAAAGTCACCAATACCTTCTTCTTCCCTAGATGCATTTGAAATACCTCTATGTAAAATCTTGAGAAGTTCACTTCTATCCAGGAAAATACACAACTGAGGCGTATAATATAATTTTTTCCTTATCGATTTATAGTTCAGAATCTTACGAATTAAAACTTCGGATGAACTCACGATAAGAACTGCTGGACTCCCGGGATCCATTTTTCTTTCCAGAGTTTGTTCTCCGAACGAATATATTGTTTGTCTCTGAAGTGCTCTTTCTTCATCGTAATTTGATTTCTTCATTAGTTGACGCGAGATTCTCTTTGCAGGACTCAAACTTAATAACCACGAATCGGTGAATGAAACCTCGTAAGTCGAACATCTTTAGAATCGAAAAAAGAATCAAGTAAAGGTGCACTCCAAAAATCAACCATTGCCTGAGAGCTTAATATGAAAGAAAGACAAACCAAAGTTGCTGTAGGTAAAGCTACTTCATTAGTTCCCACAGTATTGGTGTCAAATCTAGGAGGAAGCTTCAACATTTTACCATCATAGTAGATAACTTCAAAATCGGAAAACTTCTGAGCCACCAAAGCAGGAATTAGAATCTTGTTTACCATTGCAATCTTACCCCCTGTTTCTTGAACTCTGACATATCAGCAAAGTACCATCTGTTCATTTCATCTGCAAGCCGAGCTCGTTCTTTCTCAATTGCAGCTTTATTCCCAAATTGGTAAATGTTGAGGAAGCGAAAGTGTTGTGGGGCATCCACATTGCATCCATCGTTAAGAGATTCCAGTTCGAGAGAAGGACGTCGGACGTCATTGGCAGACTGAAACGACTCAATCGAAGTATTCTCCACAAAACCCAGCTGGTGATTTCGCATTCCCTGCGCAATTTCGTCGCGCTGCTGTTCCGATTCTATAAAATATGCCCAGTCATTTTCGATATTTTTTGAAATAACTATGTCCGCAGAATTGTCGTTCTCATCTGCCGGAACATAATTAATGATATCAACAGCCTCCTCCCTCGAAACAATAGCATCCACCTTCACCTGCAAGCTGATTACCTTCTGGATAATCGTCTTCCAGCAACCTCTAACTCTAGAATCGAATCCCCTTACAGAATCGAAAAGAAATTTTTCGGTCGATTGCTGGAGAATCGGCATCGTCTCCGCGACAGGGATCGGGCTATTAATTATCAGCGAAGGGTGGTATCCTGGTGATACCAATTTTCGGCCAGGGTCAGTTACCACCGGTTGATGTACTCCTGTGCTCGACTGAGACTGAGCCCATTTCGTAAGCATGGATAAAATCGCCTCCTCCTGTGCTATCGCCTCTGCTACCATTTCTTCAAATGATTCTGCTCTCGTTTCAGCCATCTTCTGATCGTAGCTGTCTCTGATGCCATTGTTGACAGAATGCTAGTATTGGTAGAAAATACTCGTCTGTATTTCTCACAAAATGTTTACAGAAGGAAGATGAAAGAGAAAACTAGAGAAGAAAATGATAAAAGAAAAACTAATATGAAAACAAACAATTCATTCCACCCCTTTCCTCATGCCCCTTTCCTGCTGGTTTTATCTACTTCTCTTTCTAACAGCCTGGACACGTCAACAGCTTGCAATCTTTGTACTTGGGCTTGGGCTCTCCTGTGTTTGCTGCGCTTCTTCCTGGTAGCCCAGCTATGCAGCCCTTCATGGAAGCCTCTTCCATGACAAGTATGGTCATTTTTATCCAACCTGTTCTTGGATTTAAACCCTTCCCTAGTTCTAAATTCAGTATCTGATGATGAAAATACACAGGTTAGTACTCTGACGAGAGTTCACCATAGAAACCTGACCAGTCTCGTTGGGTACATGAACGAAGGAACCAACTTGGTCTTACTATAGGTAAGAATTAAGATATATAATTAGAAGAGTTTAAATCAATTTCAACCCCAAATTATAAATTTAATTTAAAACACTCCTTAAACGTAAAACTCTAACAACTAAAATTTTAAAGTGTCAAAGACTTAACAAATCAAACTTTGGCTGGGGCCGGTCCTGGAGAACGGAGGGTCATTCTCTGTGTGCCAGGGCCAGGGGCTCGGTTTGGGAGAATAACCCTCGTTCCTTCTTCATTTTATAAATTAATTTTAAACAAATAACAAATGATATTGTATTTACTTAAAAATTTTACCACATATTCATCACATCATGGGAAGATAATCTGAAAATTTTAGTGATTTTCTAATAGTTGTACGATTTATTGTAATTTTAGTGATTTATTTTAGAAGACAGACGTAAAACAATTATAATAAATCATACAAGTGCTAGAAAATCACTAAAATTTTCAGATTATCTTCCCATGATATGGTGAACATGTGATAAAATTTTCATGTAAATCCAATATTGTTTGTATTTTTTTTAAATTAATTTATAAAATAAAAAAATAATAGAATATCGTTCTCTCAGACTGGCCCCCTGATCTTGGCACACAGAGATTGACCCCCCCTGTTCTCATGGAGTGGCCCATCAGTCCTGGCACAGCTATAATTATTTTACGTATATTTTATAAAATAATTTACTAAAATTATAACAAATTATATAAGTGTTAAAAAATCACCAACTTCAGATGATTTTTCCATTATAAACCAATCTGATAAAAATTGATCGATGACGTGATTGTTGAACTGGTTGCAGAGGTTGTGTGAGGTCCCTTCTTTATGATGAGGGACCTCATTTAATTTTTTCATTGAATAAGTGGAGAAAGAGAATGAGAAGTCATCTTTTCTTTCGGTGCCTACAAACATCTCATTAATGAGATGTTGAAAATGAAAAAAGGTTGCGGCGTCTTGCTGTTCACATTCCTTATTTTAAGGAACGTGTTCCTTCAGAGGCTCTATAAATAGAGGCCTGAATGAACTTCGAAAATCATCCGAAGCAGAAGAAAAGCTTCAGTGAAGAGGGAGAGAGAAAAGAGTGAGGATTTTTGAAGGGAGAGAAAAGAAAGGTGTGAGAGAAAAATAGGTGTGGTGCTTTTTGTGCACAGTGAGAATTCTAAGAGTGGTGATTTCTCTTAGTGAATATTTTCTAGAATATTCGATATCTAGAAAAATATTGTAAATCTTATTTTTCATAGTGAGATCTTTCTGGATTCGGTCTCCGTGGTTTTTTTCACGATTTGGGTTTCCACGTAAAATTCTCGGTGTTCATTTTTCTCTTACTTCTTGGCCGTTATTATTTTACGGTGGTGGGAAAATATTCCTGGTATTCTTCGGATCGCATCTGCTATCGTTTTTCGTACCGCTTGGTTAGTGGTGTAATTGTACTGTGTAGGTAAGTTCTGTCTAGGAGACTGGAATTTAAGCGGACCGTTTGTGTCCCTCCAGCCTTTCCTGGGAACTTACTTGGAAAGGTAATTCTGTCTAAGGAGATTGCCAAGAGCATTCTTTCCTGGGAATTATCCTGATCAGTACTTTCCACATTTTTCAGTGGTGGTATTTTTATCATCGTTTCCTCCGGTTTTATTATTTTCCCAACAAGTGGTATCAAAGCCTGGTGATTTCTTTAAATCTAGTATGCTCTGTGGTTGCGGTTTTTAACTGATCTTCCATATCAGAAAAATTTTTAGAAGTTATTATGGCAGGAAAGATTGAAATCAAAAAATTTAACGGAAATAATTTCTCTCTGTGGAAATTAAAAATGAAGACGCTATTGCGGAGAGATGGTTGTGCTATGGCCATCGGCGACAGGCCTACGAACGTTGAAGACGAGAAATGGAGTAAAGCTGATGAGGATGCAATGGCCATTTTGCATCTCACTCTAGCAGATGGAATTTTGTCAAGTATCTCAGAAATGGTAACGGCAAAACAGATCTGGGATACGCTGTCAAAATTGTACGAGAAGAAGTCGTGGTATAACAAAATTTTCTTGAAAAGGAAATTATATACCCTTCGGATGTCAGAATCTACAACAGTGACAGACCACGTCAATACTCTCAATACATTATTTTCTCAACTTACAGCAATGGAGCACAAAATTGACGAAAATAAAAGAGCTGAACTTTTACTTCAAAGTTTGCCAGATTCATACGATCACCTCATCGTAAATCTACTCAATGGTAGTACAAAAACTACATTGATGTTCAATGATATTGCAGCCGCCGTTCTTGACGAAGAAAGTAGGCGAAAAAACAAGGAGCAATCTTCTGTGGAGGCTTTATCAGTAACGAGAGGGAGATCAATGGAACGTGGGGCCTCCAGAGCCAGCACGTCAGGGAGATCTAAATCGAGAAGTAAAAAGGGCGTCAAGTGCTATCATTGTGGCAAGACGGGCCACATGAAAAAAGATTGCTGGAAATTGAAGAAAGAACAAGGCACAGGAGGTGCTAAAGAAGAAATGAAGAGTACGACTGGAGCTGTCTCTGAGGGTGAAGATGTGATTGTATGCGAAGATGCTGTTAACCTTACAATGAATGAATCATGTTGGGTGTGTGACTCTGAAGCATCTTACCATGTTACTTCAAAAATTGAGTATTTTTCATCTTACACCGGCGGTGATTTTGGCATTGTCAAAATGGGGAACAGTCAGGTTTCCAAAATAATTGGAAAAGGCGACATTTGTATCCAAACCAACACAGGATCTGAGTTGGTGCTTAAAGATGTCAGACATGTTCCAGATATTAGACTGAATTTAATATCAGTCGGTGCTCTTGATGATGCTGGTTACAAGAGCAAGTTTGCTGGCGGTAAATGGGAGCTCAGCAAAGGATCGCTAATCATAGCGAAAGGGATCAAAGAGTCTAGCTTGTATGTGACGCAAGTGACTATGAAGGAAGCATCAGTAAATGCTGCACAAGATGACTCATCCATTGAGTTATGGCACAAACAGCTTGGTCACATGAGCGAAAAGGGACTTCAATTGCTTGGCAAAAGAGGTTATTTGTCACAGCTCAGAAATGAACCTCTGTCAAGTTGTGTTCATTGTTTGGCGGGAAAACAACACAGAGTTTCCTTTCAGAAGAATTCTGCAGCAACGAAACTAGAAGTGTTAGAAGTTGTCTACTCAGACGTCTGCGGTCCCATGTCTACGAAAACGTTAGGAGATGCCCAATACATGATCACATTTATTGATGATCACTCAAGGAAGGTTTGGGCTTATGCACTCAAGACGAAAGATGAAGTGTTTAACGTTTTCAAACAGTTTCATGCCTTCACAGAGCGAGAAACTGGAAAGAAGTTAAAATGCATTCATACTGACAATGGTGGTGAATATATGGGATCATTCGACGAATATTGCAAGATGCACGGGATCAGACACGAAAGATCTGTTCCAAAAACTCCTCAACAAAATGGCGTTGCGGAAAGAATGAACCGAACTATCGTGGAGAAGATAAGGTGCATGCTATCACATTCAAAGCTTCCCAAAACATTCTGGGGAGAAGCAATGAATACTGCAGTAAACATCATCAACTTGTCTCCATCAACACCTTTGAGTGGAGAAGTGCCAAACAGACTATGGACAGGAAAAGACGTCTCTTATAAACATCTAAAGGTGTTTTGATGCAGAGCATTTGTCCATATTCCTAAAGATGAGAGGTCCAAGCTAGACAGCAAAGCTAAGGAATGCATATTCCTTGGATACGGAAGTGATGCATTCGGATATAGGCTTTGGGATCCGGTTGACAAGAAAATTGTCAGAAGCCGAGATATTGTCTTCTTTGAAGATCAAACCATTGAAGACAAGAAGAAAGATGTCACTGATGAGCATCCAGTAAGAGTTGGTCTGGAGAAATCAACTCTTGACGGGGGAGATGCTGGAGAATCCAGTGATCAAGCAGCTGTTGACGTTGACCATGGAGAAACAGAGACTTCTCCTGAACCAGTTACAGAACCAGAATTAAGGAGGTCAACAAGAGATCGTCGACCATCGAGGAAATACTCTGTGAACGAGTATGTGATGATAACTGACGGCGATGAACCTGAGTGCTATAAGGAAGCTATGGAGCATCAACAAAAGAAGAACTGGTTGGATGCGATGCAAGATGAGATGAGATCATTGCATGAGAACCATACTTATGAGTTGGTTCAGCTTCCAAAAAGGAGAAAGGCACTCAAGAACAAATGGGTATACAGACTCAAAGACGAAAATTCACAACCAAAGTACAAGGCACGATTGGTCGTAAAAGGCTTTGGACAGAAGAAGGGAGTTAACTTTGAGGAAATTTTTTCACCGGTAGTGAAAATGTCATCCATACGAGTGGTACTTGGATTAGCCTCAAGTCTTGATTTGGAGATCGAGCAACTCGATGTGAAGACTGCCTTCTTGCATGGTGAATTAGAAGAAGAAATTTACATGGAACAACCAGAAGGTTTCGTTGTCAAGGGAAAGGAACATCTGGTATGTAAATTGAAGAAGAGTTTGTATGGATTGAAGCAAGCCCCAAGACAATGGTACAAGAAGTTCGATTTCTTTATGGGAAATCAAGGCTACAAGAAAACTTCTTCAGACCATTGTGTGTTCGTGAAAAAGTTCGCAGATGATGCATTTATAATCCTCCTACTTTATGTCGACGACATGCTGATTGTGGGCCCAGATAGAGAAAAGATTGCTAAGTTGAAGAATGAACTTAACAAATCTTTTGCCATGAAAGACTTAGGATCGGCGAAACAGATGCTTGGGATGAGAATCACTCGTGATAGGAAGAACAGAAAATTATGGCTATCACAGGAGAAGTATATCCAGAAAGTTCTCAGCCGATTCAATATGGATAAAGCGAAGCCGGTCAGTACTCCTCTTGCTAAACATTTCAAGCTTACTTCCAAACAAAGTCCTTCCACTAAAGAAGGAAAAGCAGAAATGCAGAGAATTCCATATGCCTCAGCAGTTGGCAGCTTGATGTATGCCATGGTTTGTACGAGACCTGATATTTCACATTCTGTTGGAGTAGTCAGCCAATTTCTAACAAATCCGGGCAGAGAGCATTGGAATGCAGTGAAGTGGATTTTTAGGTATCTTAAAGGTACTTCTGAATTCAGTTTGTGTTTTGGAAGTGAGAAGCCTTCGTTGGTAGGCTATACTGATGCAGACATGGCTGGAGACATCGACTCCAGAAGATCAACATCAGAGTACTTGGTTACATTTGGAGGGGGAGCTGTGTCATGGCAATCTAAGCGGCAAAAATCAGTAGCATTGTCTACGACAGAAGCTGAGTTTATGGCGGCTACAGAAGCCTGTAAAGAAATTTTGTGGATGCAAAAATTTCTAACAGAATTGGGTTACAAACAAGATAAGTATATCTTGTATTGCGACAGTCAAAGTGCTATTCATTTGAGCAAGAACCCGAGCTTTCATTCGAAGTCAAAGCACATAGATATCAAGTATCATTGGATACGGGATGTGTTGGATAACAAGCAAGTGTATCTTGAGAAGATCCACACGGATGACAATGGCTCTGACATGATGACGAAGACTCTGCAAAGGAATAAGCACGAATTCTGTAGAGGCTCAGCAGGATTGAAGATACCTCATCATAAGTCGGGAGGGGGAGATTTGTGAGGTCCCTTCTTTATAATGAGGGACCTCATTTAATTTTTCCATTGAATAAGTGGAGAAAGAGAATGAGAAGTCATCTTTTCTTTCGGTGCCTACAAACATCTCATTAATGAGATGTTGAAAATGAAAAAAGGTTGCGGCGTCTTGCTGTTCACATTCCTTATTTTAAGGAACGTGTTCCTTCAGAGGCTCTATAAATAGAGGCCTGAATGAACTTCGAAAATCATCCGAAGCAGAAGAAAAGCTTCAGTGAAGAGGGAGAGAGAAAAGAGTGAGGATTTTTTAAGGGAGAGAAAAGAAAGGTGTGAGAGAAAAATAGGTGTGGTACTTTTTGTGCACAGTGAGAATTCTAAGAGTGGTGATTTCTCTTAGATAATATTTTCTAGAATATTCGATATCTAGAAAAATATTGTAAATCCTATTTTTCATAGTGAGATCTTTCTGGATTCGGTCCCCGTGGTTTTTTTCCCGATTTGGGTTTCCACGTAAAATTCTCGGTGTTTATTTTTCTCTTACTTCTTGGCCGTTATTATTTTACGGTGGTGGGAAAATATTCCTGGTATTCTTCGGATCGCATCTGCTATCGTTTTTTGTACCGCTTGGTTAGTGGTGTAATTGTACTGTGTAGGTAAGTTCTGTCTAGGAGACTGGAATTTAAGCGGACCGTTTGTGTCCCTTCAGCCTTTCCTGGTAACTTACTTGGAAAGGTAATTATGTCTAAGGAGATTACCAAGAGCATTCTTTCCTGTGAATTATCCTGATCAGTACTTTCCACGTTTTTCAGTGGTGGTATTTTTATCATCGTTCCCGCCGGTATTATTATTTTTCTCAACAGCTTGTTCTTCTAACTTCCATTATATTTGCAGCAGATTCTTCTTCCAGGAAACATGAACGTTGACTTTTTATCTTCAAAGATCAGCTCCTTTCTTCCCTCTCCCCCGCCTGCATGACCCTCTGCCCAATACTGAAAATCCAAAAATCATTACTATAATAAGGGGAGGAAAAAAACCGGACGAGAGAGAGATCGATGATGTCTGAAACACTCAATCGTCATTTTCTCTTCGGCTTTGTTCTTGGTGGCGTTGTTTTTCTAGCTCTGGTGCAAGCTCAAGATCAATCAGGTGACTAACTGGTGAAAAAAAAAAACAACAATTGGGTTGTAGCTAAATTTATTTCTTTTAGTTGGCGTCGTTATAGTTGCTATTTTTGTATAAAAAAAGTTCATCTCTTTCGCCGGAAACTAAAGCAACAAATATCCCCCATTTTCAGGGTTCATAAGCTTGGCCTGCGGGATAGAAGCAAACACGAGCTTCATAGATTCCAGGACAAACTTGAGATATATTTCGGATGCAGGCTACATAGATACTGGCATCAACGGTAGTGTAGAAGCGCAATACAAAAACATGGATCGGCAACCGCTGTTTTCTGTGAGAAGCTTTCCCCAAGGATTACGAAACTGTTACACCATCAACCTCGCCAAAGGAACGAACTACATCATTCGAGCCAGATTTCTCTACGGTAATTATGATGGGCTGAACAAGGTTCCTGTGTTTGATCTTTATTATGGTGTTAATTATTGGAGTACAGTAGACCTGGAGCTTGAATCGAATGCTTACTACTACGAGATCATTGATGCTCCTTCTACGGATGAAATCCAGATATGTGTTGTTAATACAGGGCAAGGAACGCCATTTATGACTGTTATAGAGATTCGTCCTATTAAACCTGACATCTACAAGCCTTATTCTGGGTCCTTAATGGGGAAATATCGATACGATACTGGCTCAGTCAGCAATCGGTCGTACAGGTAAGAAGAGATTGCTTTGCGGCTGAATGACATTTTTTTCAAATCGACTTTTTAACTTTCAATTTACCTTGCATATATATTACACGAATCAAGTTAGAAATTGGCCAAGGAATTAGATATCAAATTAAAATACACAATTTAATAAAAATCATAGTATATATGTACTAGGTTTATTAGATATATTGATGACAATATTCATATTGCTAATATCTAAAACATAAATGTTCAATTTTGTTACAAAGATCCAAGTTATAGATGATAGAGTTTAAATTACATTTTTTTTATTATCTATTATTTGTGTGCACACAATCAGCTTCTGCTTTTGCTCCCTTAGAAAATTATAATGATAGTTTTGGGTTATGTAGTATCTTAACACCTTTTGTTGCTTGATTATTTGAGGGGTGATACCATTTCAGTCTCCTTTGATTCAATCTGAATACCGAACCAAACCGAATAATTAGTTCTGCTTCAGTTCAGTCTTGTCATTAAAAATAATAAAAACCGAACTTATTGGAACCGAATTACTAGTTCTGTTGTCCATTTAATCCATTTTCAATAAATTAGAAATGGAAGGTTCACCTAAACTATGAACCTCGTCCCCAACGCACTCAAAGTTCTTAATTTGCTAACCCATGACAACTCATTGTTGATTTGCAAAACAGGTATAACTATGACATTTATGATAGAATATGGTCAGCTTATAACGCGGTTGGATGGATTCAGCTGAACACCACCCTCACCGTGGATTCCAATAATTACAATGCCTACCAGCTTCCGTCAGTCGTCACCAGCACGGCAGCCACGCAGCTCAATGCGAGCGCGTCGGTTAACTTTGCGTGGACTCCTCCGAATTCAAGTGTTGGATACTACGTTTATATGTACTTTGCAGAGGTTGTAGACCTTCAGCCAAACCAAACCAGATGTTTTAATATCAATCTTAATGGCCAGCTCTGGTTTGGACCCGTTATTCCTCGTTACTTGTCCTCCGATACTATACGAAGCGTTAGACCCACCACCGGCTTAGAAGAATATAGATTCTCTCTCATTCCATGTGAAAATTCTACTCTTCCTCCCATTCTCAACGCTATTGAGGTCTTCACTTCTGTTGATTACTCCAAGCCTCAAACAGACAAAGGCGAAGGTGCAAGCTTTGACTGCATCTTTTCCTTCCGTTAAAATATTATTTTCTTTCTATAAATATATTGATAACTGACCATGTTTAGTTGATGCCATGACGAACATTAAGTCAACCTACAAAATCATGAAGAACTGGCAGGGAGATCCATGCTCCCCTAAAAAGTACACGTGGGAGGGAGTAATTTGTGATGATGAGAAACCATTTAGAATCACATCCCTGTAAGTTTATATTCAATACGATGCACATAATTCAAAAAGTTTTGTTTATTAATCAATCTGCAATGGTCAGGATCTTGTCCTCGAGTGGATTAAAAGATGGCATATCGCCTTACATAACCAACATACAGATGCTTCAAATTCTGTGAGTTCATCTCTCTTACAACTTAAAAATGAGTAATAAACACAAATGAATTAACAAGCTAAATTTTTTATTCCAGAGACTTGTCTAACAACAGCTTAACAGGGACGGTGCCTGATTTCCTGTCTAAATTGACATTCTTAAAAGTCCTGTAAGTGTCTTAGACTACAAAATTTCATGTCTAAATATGGCTTTCTTAAGAATTGTCCAGTACCATGAAACAAGTAATATGGTGAGTTCATTTCGAGTCGTGCAGAAAATTGGACAAAAACAATCTCACTGGTTCAATCCCAGCTGATCTGGTCAACCGAGCAAAATCCGGTTCGCTGACTTTAAGGTATGAGAACCTCGTTCTATTAGTTATCATTCTGAACGAGGCTTTGAGATTAAGAATTTTACCTTTTGTTTTGATAATGTCCCAGTGTTTCAGACAATCCAAACTTGGATAAGTGTCAGTTAACTTCATGCTCACCTGCGTCTCCTCAACCGACTGCGGAGAAGAAGAGCAAGACAAGCGTTGTTATTCCAGTCGTTGCCTCCATTATCGGAGTTCTAGTGCTTGCTGCTCTCATCGTCGCCGTATTGTTTTTCTGTAAAAAGAAAAGGGAAGGCGAACGGACGACAAATCACCAAAAAGACGTCGATATATTCATCGAAATATCGCACCAGTCGACGCCATCGAATACCACCAGTCTGTTGAGTTCTTCGTTAGAAGTAAAAGGAAGACGATTTTCCTACTCAGAGGTGGTGAAAATGACCAACAATTTCGAGAGAATTCTCGGTGAAGGAGGGTTCGGAGTAGTTTACCATGGCTTCGCCGGTGATATTCCGGTTGCCGTGAAGATTCTCTCTACAGTGTCCGCCAGAGGGTATCGGCAATTTGTCGCAGAGGTATTAAAACTGTTGCAGGAATTTCAGTGTTCCCATTGACTTAATCTACCATTTTATTTAGGTTTAAACAATCAAAAATCATAACTAAAGATTACGAGGTTTGACTTTTTATTTGCAAAGTTGATTAATATTAATGAAAAATTGCAGGTCAATCTTTTGATGAGAGTTCACCATAGGAACCTGACGAGTCTTGTCGGGTACTTGAAAGAAGGAACCAACGTTGGACTTATTTACGAGTACATGGTTAACGGTGACTTAGCCGAACATCTCTCAGGTATTCTCCATTGCTATATAACGCGAGCTTTAAAAGAACAGAAAATAAAAGAAATTACAATTGCTGACTTGTATGTCTTCTCCTTCTGTTGTGCTGATCAGAGAATTCAGTAAATTTCCTCAGTTGGGAAGACAGACTCCGAATCGCCATGGATGCAGCTCTAGGTTTTGGAGCTAAATCTCTCGTAAAATAAGAATTTTTTTTTTTTTTGGGTTTTGTCTGATTATCATTATTTTTCTCAAAAACAAATGCAGGGTTGGAGTATTTGCACGATGGGTGTAAGCCGCCAATCATTCACAGAGATGTGAAAACGACGAACATATTGTTGGATGACAAATTTCAAGCAAAACTCTCAGATTTCGGTCTTTCAAGGGATATTCCCCTTGATGGGAGCACTCATGTCGCCACCACAACCATTGCAGGAACTCCTGGCTACGTCGACCCCGAGTAAGTACTAACTACATTTTCTAGAACTAACCTAAGTGATTTTTCGATTAAAATCCTGTTTTTTTATGTGGGTTTGTCAGATATTACTTATCAAACCGTTTGACGGAAAAGAGCGACATCTACAGCTTCGGAGTGGTTCTGTTGGAGATAATAAGTTGCAGAGCCGTGATAACGAGGTCCAACAAGAATGCTCATATAAATCAATGGGCCACCTCAAAGTTTCAGCAAGGAGACATAAGAAGCATAGTGGATGGAAGACTAGAAAGAAACTACGACGTGAACTCTGTTTGGAAAGCGGTGGAGGTAGCCCTTGCCTGTGTCTCCGTCAAACCGGAAAGAAGGCCGCCGATGAGCGTGGTGGTGAATGAGCTCAAGGGGTGTTTGGCAGCGGAGTTGGCTCGAAAGAATCAACGTGGTCGCCCCCTTGATTCTATCCATTCCCCTGAGATGCTATCTGTGACTGTTGTCTCTGATTCTGCCGTTCCCGTGGCTAGATGAAGAACTTCGTTTCCTCTCTCTCTCTCTCTCTATGGGAAATAATAATTCTAAGGTGAAGAAGATCTGTAATAAAGTCATGTGTGATGCTTGGATTTGGTAAATTCCACTTTAGTTTTCTTTCTTCAAACAGATGTTTATTTTCTTGAGGTAGAGAGAGCCATCTCATTTACTGCCTCTATCGTCTAGACTTGGTTTAGTGATGTGTGTAGTTTAGTGGAACTTGTTGATTGTCAATGGCGGAAATGACGATTGATTTCTAACTTGTTTTTGTCCTTGTTTAGAGTTTGTTTTTGTGACGATTCGCACATATTCAGATATATTTTAATTTTATTTAAAATTGTTATTTGATCAATCTATGCAGATAAATATTACAAGATAGATTGAGACAATTTCATTTTCATCAGGGTAAAGTTCAAAATAACTCGTTATAAGAGTATTGACAATCTAACTCTTAAATTATTTTCCTTAATAAGATGACTCGTTATAATTGCAGCTGGCTTTCGCTATTTTTGTGGAACAAAAACAAGCTCTTTCCCCTTCACACTTCTCAACACCAAAACCACAGAGCATGGAGAAAACAACTGTTGAATAAGTAAATTCAAATTTTCTATTGAATCAGAAGACAAGAAAGGAAAAGTTCAAATGAAGCTTACCAGATTTACAAATTGCTAAGCCAAAACAAAGAGCAAATGGAAGAGTATGAAGGAAAAAAAAAATCTAAAGAATACAAAAGTCTCAAATTTCCAAAAGTGAAAAAAATAAAATAAAATAAAATAAGAGAGGAAGGGAAGCGGAGAGAGATCCAATCGATGATCGTGTCAACACATATTTTCTTTCGATTTTTTAGCAGTAAGAGTCAATTTATTAACTCAGCATAGTTTATAATCATCGTGTTAACGAAAATAGTTTAAGAACTCAATTGTAAAGACTCGTACAGCTCATGGATTATTTCAGAATTTAACTTCCATTTTTATTTGTCACATACTCGGCGTCAACAAAAAATTATCTTGAACGAGTAAAATAAAAAAAAAAAAATTAGCTGATCGTCTACACTTATACGAGTAATCGACCAAAACTATTATGCACGATCAATTGACAGAAAGACAATTATTCAACTCGAATGTAAAGGTTACATTGTAATTGCTATTAAATTTATTGTCACAAGTTGAGCAGAGTACCATTTGAAAATGAAATTGAAACTGAAAGGAATCAGTTGTTGCTATAAAATAACATTTCTAATGATTATTTATTATAGTTTCGATATTTAATTCCCTTTTCACACTTTCTACAGCATGACTAACATTATCTCTGTAAATCTAAAATCTTAAACAGGATCTAATTATAGACTACATTGGCCAATCAAATTTTCTGCGTTGACTGAGTAAACACGGTGAAAATGAAAAATATCAAAAAGTCTGAGAAATTAAAAAATAAAACATACCCATGTCATCATCAGAAGATGTTGCACCAAAATTTGTTGAAATTTAAGGTTGATTTATTAAAACATGGCGGTCTGGGTTATTGACAAGGTCAAATTGTCTACTTCCTAGAATTTGTTTAATATGTTTGCTTCAATCAGCAAGAATTGAAATGCCAAGTCTATATGATTTTTCTACTGAAGGGTTTTTTCCTCTTTCAATTGTTAAGAGCTGAAGGCAAAAAAAGAAATGTCTTTTTTGGCTGCTGAGAAATTGCTTGGATTCAGGTAATGTTTGGTTCAAAGATTTCATGGATGGAAGGAATTATTGCTAATCAATCTTATGGTTGTATAAATTACAGATAATAAACAAGTTTTGTAGACATACCTTGACTCGTTGTTTGTCCATGGAGCTTCTCGTTAAGAATCGGCGGCTGTTTTCGACATTGTTCTTTGCATGTTTTGCTTTCATGGTGGTCGTGCAGGCCCAGAATCAGTCAGGTTTTCCTCTGCAATTCTTCATCTTCTCCATATGCTTCAGATGCACAGAGAGTTTACTTCTTCTGTTTTTTCAGACTTCATCAGCATAGATTGTGGGTCGCCAGAGAAAAACAACACCGACGGAGGGACTGGAATATATTATGTCTCTGACGAGGGATTCACAGACGAAGGCATAAGTATGAACATATCTGCCAATAACCAGCAAATGTTGTCCGATCAACAGCAGTTCTTGAATGTAAGGAGCTTTCTAATGAGCGTGTATTTTACACATTTTATTATACTCTTTAATATTTGAATTGATGAGTTTTACTCAAACAAAAAATTCTAATAACTTTGGTGTAAGTGCGTAGAGAAATTGAAGAATTACAGGTTTGGTCAAAATCTGGTACAATAAAGAAGAAGAACAAAAAGAAAAAGCAAGTGCAGAAGATTTGCCGATAGGCTGTGCGAGTTAAATTATTAATTTGAATTTAAGAGTTTAATTAGATTAATCTGGGCCGTTGGTCAAAGCAGACACCTGGATTAGGTTAAGAGGTGGCAAAAGAGGAGATAGAGAATCATTCAGAACCAGCCCTAGCGAGAAAGAGGATTCAATTCGGAGAGGAGCCCTAGCGAGATGGAGACCTGAACGGAGCGAGAGTTTCGGGAACTGACTTTCAGCATAGTTTTTCTTTCCCTTTCTCTTCTGAACTATGAACATCTTTATTTTTTTTCATTGTTTCTCTTTATTCTAGTATGAACTAATTTTCTTTTCTAGAGCTACGATGTAGTCGAATTATGAATATTTAGTTTTTCCTTTAATTCAAATTATTAATTTTCCGTTTCAATATTGTGTTGAGTATTTTATTCTACTCTTAATGCTTGCGATTGCCTGATCAACAATAACATGTTCGTAGGATTATTTGAGACCGAGAGGTAATAAATAATCGTGCACTGAATATTTTACCATGAAAAGGATGTTAGACTAGAGATAGCTAATGCGTTTATGTGGTATTTTAATTTCTCGTTCTTAATGTATTCAATTAATTCTCAGGATTAGAGACCGAGAGGTAATAATTCGTTAGTTGGATAAGTTTATCATTGCTCGAAAGAGATTGATAAATAGTTTGTGAAATTGTCATCAACACATAGAAATAGAAATTAATTAATTAAATTAGTTTGAACCTTAATGCTTCAGCTGAAACTCTAGGAAAGTGAAACAAGTCGCTCACTTCTCCAAATACTTTGAGATGACGATGGGGATTGTCTATGACCATTCCACTAAATTGTCTAACAGTTTGAAGCATCTGAATCATGATCGGTTTAAGCTCGAATCAGGTGACATTTAATTCTGGTATCACAATTTCGGGATTCAGATCGTCGAGCGTGGGAATGGCGAAGTCCTGAATAGGTCGATCTCGGTCATCAATTATTCGATTCGAAATGATTCTTCTTTCTTCCTGGTTATCCATATTAGCTTCTTCAATGATTGGTCGCTGATGTTGACTTCTTCTCTCTCTAAACGTGCGTTCAATCTCTGGGAGTGCAATAAGATCCTTGTTGTCCTCGTCAGACATAAAACGTACCTTAAGAAAATAAACAAAAAAGAAATATATAAAAATTATAGCAAAATAAAATAATTAAGAAATATCCCCGGCAGTGGCGCCAAAAACTTGTTAGTGATTTTCTACACCTAACGCAAGTGCACATGTCGCTAACGAAGTAATAAAGTAAGTAAAAGTCGATCCCACGAGGATATTCTTAACTAAATCTAATTTGCTATAAAATTCTATAAAAATAAAAATGAGAATACTGAAAATGGATGAGTAGCAATGAATGATAAAATAAAATTACTCAGAATTAATAAAGAATCAATTTGAAATAAATTAAGAAGATAATATGATAAAAGCCTTGGTTATGGTTCGATGCTACATGAATGTTACAACATTTTCCACGAAACAGCAAGAATTAATAATTTCTAGGGTTCAAACGAATTGTCTAATTAAATTCGTTTCAGAATTTTTTTTCAACTTAGAAAAGACAAAACTTAATCTGAACTTTCTTGTAATCCTATTCTCAATGCCAATAAATTAATGTTAGCGATTTTGCAACAATTTTAATTATTTAATCAATCATGTATTTTAAAATTCTTATCTACCTATCGATACAATAGAAACATGTGACATCAAATTTGTCTATCGACATAATTCCAATTACACAATTAGAATCATGAGAGATTGTTCGGTGAAAAATACGTAACATTCATAGATCAAAGTAAAAATATATAATGAGTATTTTCTCTCCTAACCAAGATAAAAAAGTCTAGTAAAAAATCATGATAAAGCACCCAATAAACACATTCAATAAGAGAAAAATATTAAAAGTAGAAGAAGAATAATAAAGGTTAAAGTTCAATCTATAACCCCCGCCTCCTCGTAGCTAAGCTTTCTCTTTTTTATGTTTTTTTTTTTCTATCATGTTCTCCACATCCCTTCATTTTATTCTATTTGCCTCCTTGTAGCTAAGCTTTCTCTTTTATGCTTTTTTTTCTCTCCTGTCTCTTCTTGCGTGCCTCCCTTCATTTCTCCATATCTCTTCCTTCATTTTCCTTTTCTTTTTAGCCTGTCTTCTTTTTTCACCTAGATTTTAAGAAATTCTACGTCTAATTCACACGAGTTTTTTGAAATAAAAATAATATAAAATAATGGAATTTTTTTAAAAAAAACCTTAAAGTTTAGGTTTTTTTAAAAAAAAAACTTTAATAATTACTATTCAACAAAAAAAAAACCTCAAAGTTTAAAAAATAGGTGAAATAAACCTTTTAGTCCGGACTGGGTACTGGCCTCCGCGGAGAGGCCGGCCGGTCTAGTTGGACCGGCCGGCCTCCCTTTTTTTTTTGCAATTAATTTAAGAAATTTAAAAATAAATACCAAACGATATTCAATTTACTTGAAATTTTTACCACATATTCATCATATTATGTGAAGATAATTTGAAACTTTTCGAAATTTTCTAACACTTGTACGATTTATTATAATTTTAATTAATTATTTTATAAAATAATTATAATAATCGTAAAAGTGTTAGAAAATCACGAAACTTTTCAAATTATTTTCTCATATTGTGGTAAACATAGGGTAAAAATTTCAAGTAAATTGAATATCATTTGGTATTTGTTTTTAAACCGGCCGGACTCCCTTTTTTTTATAATTAATTTAACAATACATACCAAACGATATTCAATTTACGAGAAAATGGCTGGAAAAATCGTGATAGATTCTTGAGCCTGGCTGCTTGCCAGAAATGCAAACGCAGCCATAAACAGAGCCATTGCCAAGTTAGAAGCAGCCATTTCTCCCATTTCTGTGCGTTGAAGCTTTGAGCTGTGAATTTGGGTGGCCTTACTTAAGAGAAGCTTGATGGTGCATGTCTAGAAATGAAGACATTAAGAACGGAGGGTTGACAATAAATTATCGCAGTTCTGGGCTCAGACAGACAGAGTTATCCGGAAATGGAAGTTTGAACATGTAAATGCAAATGGCATTAACTTTTTTGGCAAATAAATATTTATGAAAATAATATTTTATTTAATTGATTTTAAAGTTGGTAATTCGTTTATTGTAAATCAAGAAATAATCTATTTAAACTATTGAATGGATGGATATTGGAAATCAAGATATCGGTGAAAGTTAAAATAAGGAAACTTGAGTATCAATTAAAGTAGTTGAAAATCTAGAGGCTTTAGATTTTTGAAAAACTTTGTTTTAGAACATCGATTTGAAAGATATTTTATGAATTATATCAAACATTGAGATCACATTAATTATGAAATACTTTCTTAAGTCTTCGGGATCCATATTCAAGTAGTTGGCGGTACTTTCTTAAAATATCACACAAGGTGTCTTTCAACCGATTTAGTGAGATTTGATTTCCTTATTCTTTGCAGTTACCAATCATATTTAAGCTTTCGTTTCTAAGGAAGCGTGCATGGATTTTTCATTATTCTCTGAAGGAAATTTTTTGATTGGCAAGCTGTCGACGTTCTTTTTCTCCCTCACACTTTTGCGTATGAGTTTGTGAGTAATCATGCAGCTCTTGAATGATTATTTTACACTCTGTTTATGCTTTGAAATTCATCAATTATTCGAGTGTGTTGATTTATTACGTCCGAAGACAACGACATGGTGTTACATACGGTGTCATAGGAAACAATCTTCTTTATTCTTCATTGAAGCTCAGTCTCGGGAGAAGGCTGCATTGGAACTCGGGAGGAGTTCTGTTTATTGACAAGGGGAGCTTGTCATTCTGATCGTGTGTAAGAGGATCTTGCCATACACGGATTCCAGGAGGAATCATCAACAACAAGGAGATCTTGTTCCATTTAGATCTTGGGAGGAATCGATCTCAAGTCGAAAGGACTTCGCAAAAACAATTTCATTGGGAAGTTAAAAAATGGCGACGACAAAGATAAAAATGAGTCTTTATTTATTTAAGTCTGCTTGCCTTGTAACTTTGTAAATTCGTGAAATATTTTTATAATTGGGCGTGGGTCTGCACACGTAAGAAAATTGCCGAACTGCATTACTAATCTCCTGTCTCTTTACTTTTTGCATATTTATATTTGTCCATTATTGCATTAATTATCGGTGTCGCACGAAACACTCTGTGTGACATCGCATAACTAATCTTGATCTTTTAGAACAGATTTGTAGCCCGTTCATTGTTGGGTTTTTTCCTCCTAATTGGAATGGCCCAATTTGATGTGGCCTTGATTTTAGACCCATGTCTTGAATGACATCTAAGGTTTGCATGTGGATTATTTTATAACACAAGAGAGAAGATAGAAGAGAAAAACCAAATCCATTTTCGGATTTTACTGTAGCAGCTGGAGAAGAATCGCGTTTGCTGGAGTTTGCACCATTAGATCGGCTTGAAATTTTGACAGCTTGTTCGTGATATCTGGGGCTACATTCGGAACGGTGGATCGGTTTTAGAAGCTTCTAAGTCTGTCCGACAAAGGAAAAACAGAACAGCAGTTTTTGGGTAACCCTTTTCAATTTCTTCTTGTTTGATGCTCTTGTGCCTTGTTGATTGCCAAGATTGTTGCTTTATCTTGATGAAAATGTTGTATGCCTCTAGTTTGATGATCTAGAGAGAACTTTGATTGTATCCATATTGATTATAGTGGATTGTTAAGCAGCCTACACGGGTCCCGTGGTTTTTACTCTCGTTTTGAGAGGTTTTCCACGCTAAAATGTGTCTTGCATTGTGGATGTGATCTTATTGTTAGTTGTTCAATTACTCTTATACTTGGTTAATTGGGAAAGATTTTTGATACAAACTTCCTGTTGCGACGAACACTTTCCCATCAAAGTGGTATCAGAGAGAGTTTTTGATTTGGGTATAAGGATGGAGACTAACACATCTAGAACGGTGAGCTTTAATGGATCAAATTACAATATTTGGAAGGCTAAAATGGAAAACTTGCTCTATGTTAAAGGTTTTCATTTGCCGGTGTTCTCTATGGACAAACCCGAAGGACAAAAGCGATGATGAGTGGAATTTGTTGCATAGACAAGTATGTGGTTACATTCGTCAATGGGTTGATGACAATGTTTTGAATCATGTGATATCGATTTCTCATGCTCGTACTCTTTGGTCTAAACTTGAAGAATTGTATGAGAGGAAGACGGGAAATAATAAGTTATTTTTGATCAAGCAAATGATGTCATTAAGGTATCAAGGTGTTCTTCCGATTACCGACCACTTGAATACTTTTCAAGGAATCATTAATCAATTGGCCGCAATGAAACTTACATTTGATGACGAGATACAAGGTTTATGGCTCCTTGGTACTTTGTCTAACTCATGGGAGACTTTTGAACGACGTTGTCGAATTCAGCTCCGAATGGTGTTATCTCGATGGATTTAGTCAAGAGCAGTGTGTTGAATGAAGAGATGAGACGAAAGGCACAAGGTTCTTCTTCGCAATCCGATGTGCTGGTTACAGAATCGAGGGAGAGGAATCAATGTCGTGATTTGAGTGATCGTAGCACATCACGTGGGTCTTCTAATAGGTGGGCAAACATTGAGTGTCATCACTGTGGTTTGAAGGGTCATATAAAGAAACATTGTCGAAAGTTGAAAAAAGGAGAACAAGAAGAAAAACAACAACACCGCCACCACAGCCAACAACAAAGAAGGTAAAAATCATGATGATGTTGCTATTGTAGATGATTTTCTTATTGTTTGTGATAATGATGTTGAGAATGTTAATGTATCTTGTGATGAGATGGATTGGATCGTGGATAGTGGTGCTTCTACTCATGCTACCTCACGACGAGATCTTTTCTCAACATATGAGGTCAGTGATTTTGGTGTTGTTCGTATGGGCAATAGTGGTTAAGCTAAAGTAGTCGGAATAGGTGACGTTTGTGTTGAGACAACTAATGGCACTACTCTTGTTCTCAAAGGTGTTAAGCATATTCCCGATATTCGCTTCAATCTTTTGTCAGTTGGAAGGTTGGATGATGAAGGCTTTTGCAATTCTTTTTCGAGTGATGAATGGAAGCTTAAAAAGGGATTGATGGTTGTTGCAAAAGGCAAGCGGCGTTCGAATTTATATGTCATCCGGTTTGGGATATCCAAGTGTTGCATCAACACTTGTGACAGTGATACTTCTTCTGAGTTGTGGCACAAGCGTTTGGCTCATATAAGTGAGAAAGGATTGGCTATGTTGGCTAAGAAGAATGTGTTATGTGGGGTTTCAAATGTGCACTTAAAGAGGTGTTCACATTGTTTGGCCGGGAAACAAAGACGGGCGTCGTTTAGATCATCCGAATCGAAAAGAAAGTCAGAGTTACTAGACTTGGTACATTCCGATGTGTGTGGGCCGATGAAGTCAAGATCACTTGGTGGTGCGTACTACTTTGTAACCTTTATCGATGATCATTCTCGAAAAGTTTGGGCTTATACATTAAAGACAAAAGATCAAGTGCTAGATACCTTTAAAGTGTTTCAAGCTTCGGTCGAGTGGGAAATCGGGAAAAAGTTGAAGTGTATTCGAACGGATAATGGGGGTGAGTACATTGGACCTTTTGATGAGTATTGTCAAGAACAAGGTATTCGTCATCAAAAGTCGCCTCCGAAAACACCGCAATTGAATGGGTTGGCCGAAAGAATGAATAGAACATTGGTGGAAAGGGTGAGGTGTTCGCTTTCACAAGCAAAATTACCGAGATATTTTTGGGGTGAAGCATTGAGTACGGTGGTACATGTGTTAAACCTCACACCATGTGTTCCCTTGAATTTTGATGTGCCGAACCGTGTTTGGAGTGGTAAAGATGTCTCTTATAATCATCTACGGGTATTTGGGTGTATGGCTTACGTGCATGTTCCCAAAGATGAGAGGTCAAAGTTGGATGACAAGACCAAGAAGTGTGTGTTTGTTGGCTATGGTCTTGATGGGTTTGGATATCGATTCTTTGATCCGATTAATAGGAAGCTTGTTCGTAGTCGAGATGTTGTATTCATGGAGGATTATACCATTGAAAATATCGACAAGATGGACAAGATTGATTCTACTCAAGCAAATGAAGAGATGGTTGACATGGATCCAATTTCAATTGCTCTTACCCCGATAATCACTGACTATGTCCCAATTGAGAATCAAGGTATGGATTTACATATGGGTAATCCTTTAAATACTAATGATTTTGTTGATGTTGATTCTAGCGTTCAAGCTAATGTTGAAAATGCCAATGAGCAAGAAAATGAAAATGTTGAGGAATTCATTTCTTCTAATGAACCAAGGCGGTCTACTCGTGAGAGACGTCCTTCGGTTAGGTACCCGTCACATGAGTATGTATTTCTCACCGATGGAGGAGAACCCGAGAGCTTTCAAGAAGCATTGGAAGATGAAAACAAAAAGGAATGGATGGATGCCATGGAGGATGAGATGCAATCCCTTCGTGAGAATAACACTTTCGAGCTAATAAAGTTGCCTAAAGGCAAGAAGGCTTTGAAAAATAGATGGGTGTATCGATTGAAGCAAGATGAACATACTTCACAACCTCGATACAAAGTTCGGTTGGTAGTTAGAGGCTTTTCGCAAAGAAAAGGTATTGATTTTAGCGAGATTTTTGCTCCCGTAGTCAAAATGCAATCCATTCGTGTTGTTCTTGGTTTAGCCGCTAGTCTTAACCTAGAGATTGAACAAATGGATGTGAAGACGGCTTTTCTTCACGGGGACTTACAAGAAGAGATATACATGGAGCAACCGAAGGGTTTCCAAGAAAAGATGAAAGAAGACTATGTTTGCAAATTGGTAAAGAGCCTTTACGGTTTGAAACAAGCGCCACGACAATGGTATCGCAAGTTTAGTTCGGTAATGCTTGAACATGGGTACAAGATGAACAAAACCGATCATTGTGTTTTTGTGCGAAAATTCTCTGATGGTGATTTTATTATTCTTTTGCTCTATGTCGATGATATGTTGATTGTTGAAAGGAACATTTCAAGAATCAATGAGCTAAAAGGGACTTTGAGTGAGTCGTTTGCTATGAAAGATTTGGGGCCAGCGCGTCAAATCCTTGGGATTCAAGTCATCCGTGATCGAGATGCCAAGAAATTGAATTTGTCGCAAGAAAAGTACATTGAGAAAGTTCTTCGACGCTTCAACATGGATAAAGCTAAAGCAGTGAGTGTTCCTCTTGCTTCCCACTTTAAGCTTAGTCATAATCATTGTCCTTCTATCGATGATGAGAAGTTGTCTATGAAGAACGTACCGTATTCTTCGGCGGTTGGTAGTTTGATGTACGCTATGGTTTGCACAAGACCCGATATAGCGCACTCCGTTGGAATGGTGAGTAGATATCTTTCAAATCCGGGAAGACATCATTGGAGGCCGTGAAGTGGATTATGAGATATCTCCGGGGAACGACGAATCTTAGATTAACTTTGGGATGTGAGAAGCCTATGTTGGTTGGGTTTACAGATTCAGATTTAGCCGGAAGCTTGGATGATCGAAAATCTACTTCGGGGCATATAGTGACTTATGCCGGGGGAGCCGTGGCATGGCAATCTAAATTGTAAAAGTGTGTTGCACTTTCTACTACCGAAGCCGAGCTTATAGCAGCCGTGGAGGCAACAAAAGAATTGTTGTGGTTGAAAAAGTTCATGATAGAACTTGAGTTGAAGCAACTAAGGTATGTCTTATTTTGTTATAATCAAAGTGCAATTCATCTTGCGAAAAATTCTTCATTTCACTCGAAGTCAAAACATATTGAAATTTGTTATCATTGGATTCGTGACGTTTTGAACGATAAGATGTTAGAACTTGAAAAGATTCACACAGATGATAATGGTTCAGATATGTTGACAAAGGTATTGTCCCGGAATAAGTTTGAGTTTTGTCGCTCGGTTGCTGGGTTGACAACGCCCTCCAACTAGTCGGTCGGGGGAGTTTGTTGGGTTTTTCCTCCTAATTGGAATGGCCCAATTTGATGTGGCCTTGATTTTAGGCCCATGTTTTGAATGACATCTAGGGTTTGTATGGGATTATTTTATAACACAAGAGAGAAGATAGAAGAGAAAAAACCAAATCTATTTTCAGATTTTACTGTAGCAGCTGGAGAAGAATCGCGTTTGCTGGAGTTTGCACCATTAGATCGGCTTGAAATTTCGATAGCTTGTTCGTGATATCTGGGGCTACATTCTGAACGGTGGAGATCGGTTTTTGAGGCTTCTAAGTCTCTCCGACAGAGGAAAAACAGAACAGCGTTTTTGGATAACCTTTTTCAATTTCTTCTTATTTGATGCTCTTGTGCTTTGTTGATTGCCAAGATTGTTGCTTTATCTTGATGAAAATGTTGTATGCCTCTAGTTTGATGATCTAGAGAGAACTTTGATTGTATCCATATTGATTATAGTGGATTGTTAAGCGGCCTACACGGGTCCCGTGGTTTTTACTCTCGTTTTGAGAGGTTTTCCACGCTAAAATGTGTCTTGGATTGTGGTTGTGCTCTTATTGTTAGTTGTTCAATTACTCTTATACTTGGTTAATTTAGGAAAAATTTTTGATACAAACTTCCGTTGCGACGAACACTTTCTCATCATTCATTACAATATCAACCATTCACACTTAATCAACCAAATTATTGTCGCAGATTAGTCAAATCCAGTGTTTCTGCAACTAATATTTCCCAACAACATAATTGAGACTGGTCGATAAAGCAAAGTATTCCCGGAATTTTCTAGTGGGACCAAGAATTCTATTTTGCTTATTTATAGAAATCTAATTTTTCTTCTCACAATTTATTGCAGGTAAGAGACCCGCAAATAGACAACTTTGGACGATCAAATCTTGTTGGGGGGGAGTTGTGAGTAATTTAATGGGAGGCCAGAGATGGCTCAATGCATTGATGATGCCTCTTCTAAGTGGCAGATTTTTTGAGTTGCTGCAGCATGGAGCTATTTATGCACTGTTACTGCCCATTTTTGTGTTTATCCAATCTTTTGGGAGAACGATATGGTTTTATTTGTTAATTATCTTATAGTTCAGAGTTTTTTCAAGTAAATTATCATTATTTGAAAAAAAAAAATTAATAATTTGTTAAATATTTGTAAAATTATTTTTCTTCATTGAATGATTATGTCTTCTGAACAAAATCATATTCCCAAAAAAGGCAACTTGCCTTCTTCCACGGGTGATGGGTCCTTCTGCTTCGCCAATTGGTTTTAACCAATTCACTAGCTGTTTATATGTAATTAATTTTATAATATAAGCCCATCAAATCTTGGGTTCATGTCACGCGTGGTTGTACTTATTTAATTTTATTGATAATCTATAATTTAAAATTCGACAACTATCCAAATTAAAAAAAAAAAGGAAATAAATATTAATTTTAGAGGCAAAATGTACTAGAGGTTGAGATGAGGATGATGTCATTTTCCATGAGAAAATTCATGTACAGGTATTAAAAAAAGTGGGTCTCCTAAGTATATAAATTTCAGAGATAGGCTTGTCCTGCAATATAATTAATGGTACGAGATTGGATATGAAGGAGATAATATCTTCTGGTTCAGCCAGTGGGAGGAGGAAGATGTGATTGAATTGAATGCTGCTGCCGCCTCACTGGATAAGATCTAAATGCTCATTTATGTCTAGATCGTTGCGAGGTGTGATGACGAATTTATGGACATAATGCAGATTTGACAGATAATAAAAATGTTTAAACCAGAAAAAGAACTGGGTTTTGCTTTGTAATTCAAGGGCAGATATGTATGTACTCCAGGAAGAAGTATGAATAATTTGGGCATACCCATTTTATAGACTAAAATCAAATATTCAAATGACAGAAGAAGAAAAGCTACGTTAAGACATTGGGATCTCTTACGCAGCAATGTTTACTTGAAAATAACATGTCACTCTTCAAATTACGATACCCAAAGTTTTTGAAAGATTACGATTAGTTCTGCGGTGTCACACAGGGTGCTACAGGGTGTTATATGTGACACCTATAATAAATGCAATGATGGACAATATAAAATGCGGAAATAAATGACACAGGAGGTTGGTAACGCAGTTCGGCAATCAGCCTACATCTGCGGGGACACGCCCAGATATAAAAACATTTCTTTGAGTTCACGAAATTACAAGACAATCGGACTTATACAAATAAAGACTCTCTCTTATCTTTGTCGCCGCCTCTAGCTAATTTCCCAAAGGAAACTGTTTTTGCGAGATCCCTTTGACTTTAGAACGACCTCTCCCGAGATCTAGATAACAACAAGATCCCCTCGTTGTTGGTTCCTCTCGAAACCCGTGTTATGGCAAGATCCCCTCGCCCACGATCAAGAACGACAAGCTCCCCTTGTCTAAGAAACAGAACTCCTCCCGAGTTCGGATGCAGCCTCCTCCCGAGACTGAGTTTCAATGAAGAACAAATAATATTGCCTCCTGGGACACCTCCTGAAACACCAGATCGAAATCCTTGGATGCAATACACAGCACACTCAATAAAAACAATGAAATCCACAGATTAGGTCGAGTGTGCAAAACAATCACTAACTCAAACGCAGAAGCGATGAGAGTGAAAGAAAACCGACGGCTTGGAAAAACAAAGAAACTTCTCTCGTGTAAAATCAATACTCCGTCGTCAATCAACTTTCACAGAGGCACGAAAGCCTTAAATAATATTGGTAACTTCTATATCTTCAATTCAGTCAGTTACCAAATCGGTTATAGCGACACAAGAATTAAGGAAAACAAATCTTAACAAATTCGGTTGTGTGACACCTCATGTGACACTTTAGGAAAGTTTCTATAACTACTCGGATATTCGCCCAAAATTCAGGAAAGCATCTCATTAATCATGGGAACTCAGAGCTCAGCAAATCGTGCCAAATCTACAGCAAATCGGCTTTCCAAATAAAATTTTTCCAAAAAACAAGTGCATATCCCTTTTTCAATATCTTTCCAAATATCATTGTTTCCTTATTTTTCTCTTCCACATAATCATCATGACTGTTGACCAGACGCCATCCAATAAACAGAATCGACTATTTCTTGATCACCAAGAAATAAATCATCAAATTGAAAAATAATGAAATTAACATATTATTTTCATAAATATGTATATATATTGCCAAAAATACTATTGCCAATACATATGCAAATCTTTGCATTTACAGTTTTTGATACAATAACATTGCTACAAGGCGACGCTACCTGGTAAGTGGGATTTCATCGGATGTAGGTGAAACTGCATACATAATTGATCGTTCCCAGTCGATATGTTGCAGATAATCTCAGGATCAGCACATCTCTTGAGTTGTTGAAGCACATCACTCATGTCAGGCCTTTGTTGTGGATCTCTTACAGTGCAAGACATTGCAACATCCACCACTTTCCAGGCTGCATATTTATTACACTGACCGTTAAACCGTGCATCGACGATTCTTTCGATATCTCCTCTTTCAATTATCGGCTTTGCCCAGTCAAGTATGTGAATTGTGATTCCCTGAAATCTTGATAATGCGGGACGGCCGGTGATTAGCTCAAACAAAATAACCCCAAAGCTGTACACATCGCTTTCCTTTGTTAAATTTCCAGACGTGGCAAATCTGTTGGATCATAAAAAACATCAGATTTTACTCTTTCTGCAAATTTGGCCTATAGTTGTGTGATATTCTTTATGCTGCACTTACTCAGGACACAAGTATCCTTTTGTACCAACGAGTTTACTTGGCATGGGAGGTTGCTCCATTCCGGTTTCTATTGCTCTGGATAACCCAAAATCACTGATCTTTGCTTCCATCTTGCCATCCAACAGTATATTAGCAGTCTTCAAATCTCTGTGAACGATACTTGGCTTGCAACCATTATGTAGATATTCCAATCCTACACATTCGCCAAAGGGGACCGTGAGAGAGAAACAGAGACAGAGACAGAGACAGATTACAAACCATGAGCGGCACTAGCAGCAATTTGAAGTCTTTGCTTAAAGCTTGGGCTTGACACTGCAACCAAGAGTAATCAATTTAGCTTTGCCATGTAAAAAGGGATCTTGTTTATGATATCAGCAGCAAGCAGTCAAAAAACCTGATAAGTATTTCTCCAAATTTCCATTTTCCATGAATTCGTAGATGAGGATCTTGTAGTTTCCCTCGTCACAATACCCACGAAGAGAAACCAAGTTTCGATGGTGAATATACACTAAAAATTTAACCTGCAAGTCAAATGACTGCATAAATCGAATGTTTCTAAACAAAACGAAAACCTCCACGCTATTTCACTTTACCTCTGCTAGGAATTCCTTGTATCCTTGACGCGATGATAAGGAAAGTAACTTCACGGCCACTGAAGTTCCATCTGTGAGAGCACCCCTATAAACTTTACCAAATCCTCCTTGACCAATTTGGTTGCTGAAGTTATTGGTAAAACCCAAAACCTGAGAGTAAGAATATCTCTCCGACTTCCGTGAATCTTTTATTCCGTGAATATCTCCCAAAACAAGGGGAGGGAGTCTGTTAATCATGCTCATCAACAAGAAAATGCCACTTTGAAGCTGATGTAAGTGACCTGAAATCTTCCTTCGTTTGAATATAATATAATGGCTAATATGATCAGGACGAGGACCAAAGATGCTGCAACGGATACCACGACTGGAAAAAGTAGAGTTTTTTCTCTTTCTCTTTCTCTTCTCTTTCTCGCATGGTTTTGATAAACAAAGATCTGGGTTTTCGTCCAAACTGAGACGAGAATAAAAACTCAAAATCAATATTTTTTTTCGCACATAAATTGTTTCTGCACGGTTGCTTTTGACAATACAGATGAAATCAGATAGAATGAGCTTTTTTGTCGATTAGATAATAATTAACTAAAGGGCCGGGGCTCCAGCTGACCTCAAACTTATTCTTCCATCTTCAGACTTCTGGAGAAGAGCCTCAGGAATTGAGCCAGAGAGCTTGTTCCCAGTTAGAACACTGCATAGCCAAATGGTCAAATATTATATTGATTTTCGAAACTCTCAGAAACCTTGAGGAACAATCTGAAGCTTCTCGCAATTTACATGTATCTCAATTTAGGAAGTTCGGCTAGAAATCCGGTATCTGCCCAGTCAATTCATTGTAGGATAAATCCCTGAAGCAGGCAAAAAAAAAAAAAAAAAGAGAGAGAAACTCTGCATAAAGAATGTCTATGGTAGTTAAAGAGAAAATTAGAACTGAAACTCGAGAAAAAAATGATACAAGGATTCGATTTCCGTGAGCTTGTAGAACGAAGATGCAATCTCTCCTTTCAACTGACTCTCCGTCAAGTTCCTGATCGAAATCATGGGAAGAGAAAAAAGGTTGTAGTAAAGTGAAAATCAGCCGAGGGGGATGATGCTAACTGGATCACTCACAGTGAAATAACCCTGACGCCGTCGCTGCAGTTGATGCCTTCCCAGATATAATCCTTGGGAAGACAAGGATCACCTTGCCAGTTTTTCTTCAATGCGTACTGTTTCTTTATCTCCGCCATCGCATAAACTTTATATTTTCTCCCATGGAAAACAAGAATTGATGTTTCATAATTTGGAAAATGCAAAAGCAATACCAAGGAAGGAAGAGAGAAAGAAATAGAATGGTTACCGTCGTCTGGTGTAGTAGGCAAATTTGAGAAGTTCTTTGCAGCAAACAGCTCGAGGCCGTTGAGGATTGGGGGAAGTTGAGAATTCTCCGAGGCAGAAATAGTGATCCTATTATCTTGCTCAATGGAATCAGTACAGTTGCAATATGTCTCCGCTAATTGGGGTTGGAGTTGAATATTTTGAAAGATAATCTTGTCGTTCCAACTAATTGACATTTCTCGTAATTGGCCATTTTGCGGGATCTCAACCTCGGCAAAATGGACACAGAAATATAACTCCGTGTCTTCTCCAATGACATCGACGGAGTATGAAAAAACTAAAGGAATACTGGAATTTTGTGTTGCAGTTGCAGCTGCTGTCATCAACATCGAGATTGGCAATTTATAATCACCAGATTGTTTGATCATTGATCCTGTGGATAAGCGAATCCAGGTATTTGTTGTATAATTAGACCAGATACGATCATAAGAATCGTGCGGATACCTGAGCTCTGATGAACTATAGCCAGCGAGATCTAGCCGACGCTTGAGTGAGAGTGAGTCGATGTTATTTGTTTGATAAATGGAGGAGGCGAGGGGTCGGAGTTCTAAGAAGGAAATGTAAGGCATTGAATCGCCGGTCTTTACCAGACACACATCAATGTGATCAGTAGTCGGTTTGTAAATGATTTCTCTATTATAAGCTTGTCCATAAATGGAAGCCCACAGATTAACGCCGATGTGTAGATCAAATCTCGGAGTCCGATTTTCGCCATCGAAGTTGCCGTAGTAGAAGCCAGCTCTGATCAAGTAATTGGTTCCTTTGCCCTGACTAGGCTTTAGAGTGTAGCAGTTTCGTTTTCCTTGCGGAAAACTTCTCACGTAATGATATTTCGGCTTATATTCCAACAGTTGCGTTTTCTGAATAGTTCCTGTATCGATTAGGGTTGCGTCCGATATGTAATACAAACCAGTCCCACTTTCTGTGTAGTTTTGAGGTGCACCGCAGTCGATGCTAATGAACCCTGGCTCAAACATCGGTGGAGTCGAGTGAGTTAAGATTAATACAAATGGTTGTCGTAAACATACTTACCGGTGTTGTTAGCTGCCGCAGCTGTATTTTCCGTCATCTTCGCCGTCGCCAAGAGAAAGATGAAAGGCCAAGTCTTCTGAAGCCATGCCAAGACAATAAATCCACTGTCCATAATCGCCTTCCCTTTGATCTAGTTTTGAAGAATTGTACGTTAAGATTTCCTACCATTCTTTATAAATGCATTCTGCGTGTGATTGAGCTGTTAACCGCACCAATAACGTTGATAAATCAAATGGTGTAGAGAGAAGCGAGAGATGAAAGGCCAAATCTTCAATGAGGACTGTCATCGTTTACCCCCCCCCCCCCCCCCCCCCCCCCCCCCCCCCCCCCCCCCCCCCCCCCCCCCCCCCCCCCCCCCCCCCCCCCCCCCCCCCCCCCCCCCCCCCCCCCCCCCCCCCCCCCCCCCCCCCCCCCCCCCCCCCCCCCCCCCCCCCCCCCCCCCCCCCCCCCCCCCCCCCCCCCCCCCCCCCCCCCCCCCCCCCCCCCCCCCCCCCCCCCCCCCCCCCCCCCCCCCCCCCCCCCCCCCCCCCCCCCCCCCCCCCCCCCCCCCCCCCCCCCCCCCCCCCCCCCCCCCCCCCCCCCCCCCCCCCCCCCCCCCCCCCCCCCCCCCCCCCCCCCCCCCCCCCCCCCCCCCCCCCCCCCCCCCCCCCCCCCCCCCCCCCCCCCCCCCCCCCCCCCCCCCCCCCCCCCCCCCCCCCCCCCCCCCCCCCCCCCCCCCCCCCCCCCCCCCCCCCCCCCCCCCCCCCCCCCCCCCCCCCCCCCCCCCCCCCCCCCCCCCCCCCCCCCCCCCCCCCCCCCCCCCCCCCCCCCCCCCCCCCCCCCCCCCCCCCCCCCCCCCCCCCCCCCCCCCCCCCCCCCCCCCCCCCCCCCCCCCCCCCCCCCCCCCCCCCCCCCCCCCCCCCCCCCCCCCCCCCCCCCCCCCCCCCCCCCCCCCCCCCCCCCCCC